>OVAN01014946.1:0-11663 GCA_900406275.1 Anastatica hierochuntica
CATTCCATGAATTGCATCTTTAACTTTGATTTCAAATTTTTTCTATCTCTTGCCTCTTGTCTATTTCATTTACTTGTTTTGTTTGAGATCTTTTGATTCATAATCATCTCATTATATCGATTTAGCTTAATTATGACTATCTTAGGATTGAGTATGTAGTAATTTGCTCCCCGTGGATTCGATATCCTAAAACTACAACTTCTAGCCTTAATCTTGAGGCTTAGAGGTTTGAGACTTAATCAAACTTGACAAATCTCTTATCAACGAGCAATAGTAATATAGTGACTATGTTGGAATATTTCTTTTCATAAAAAATCTTGTTCAATGATGAGAAATCTATAATAAAATATTATAAAATTAATTCATCACAAACAATAGAAGAAAAGTCTCAGATGTTAATAAACTATTTGACATGAAAAAAACTATTCCATGATTAATTCATATATAAAGAACACATACCACATGTAGTGTAAATATATTTAAAAAAATAGTTTGCAATGATTAGTACTTTCATGAAGCCGTAAAAAGATTTAATGTTTTCCGAAAGAAAATTATGTGTCTTCTTAACAACTTTTTTACAAACAGATTAACAAAGTTATACCATAAAGAAATAAGGGATAATAGAAGAGAGAATATGTTACCTTTGATTAAAGAGGAAAAATATCAACAAGATATCATTTTTTCTAATCAAATGTTGGATTTTGATTGTTATCCCTTACACATAAAATTTGAATCAAATCCATCTAAAACTTTTACATGATCGTTTTATAATGGAACTCCAACAAATATGAATAACACTGGATTTTAATTCTTCATTTTAAATCACCAATTGAACAACAATAGATTTTAAACTCTTTTATTAGAGAGAGTACAAACACAAGAACTAATAACACTAGATTTTAAACTTTATTAATGAAAAAAATTTAAATACATGAACCAGTAAAACTATATTTTGAAAGAGTAATTACCATCAAATATTGAATAACAATGAATTGTATATGAAATTTAAACTCCATTAAAATACATGATTGAATGACATCTTCTCTACGGATGTTAAAACCAGGGTTAAGGCTTGACCCTCTTTTGTTTAGAAGAAACCTAGCTCTATTTTAACTCAGCCCTATTGTAACCCTATTTCAATCAAGGGTTAGGGTTGGTACCAAGGTTAGCCCATTTAATTTTCATGCAAGAAAAACACATTATATAACTCCAAATCAGACATGTCATAAAGATATATGATTATGATCTCATGTTTACAAATTCAGGAAGTTCAAATAAAACATAATATATAAAATCAAACTCAAGAAACAGAAATGAAATAGTCATATAACAAAGTATTTGTGTAGTATTTTGCTCTGTCTCTTCTCCAAGCAACTACACTTTTGTTCTCCTTCCAAGTTCCAATCTGCAACAACAACACAGTAAGAGATAATCAATCTCTAAACACCAATCAAGTTAAGAGCATTCTTCACACACTAATTAATTACATGTTCAGAATGAGATGAGAGAAACCATACAAAATCATCTCCTTCCTGATAAAGAAATAAACAGTAACATGTCAACTCCATACCAAACTAAGAATTAGGATCTTTGGATAAACAGATCCACACAAACAGCAAATACTTATCAGATGAAAGACACTACTAAGATCATTAGAAAACATATTATTACTAAGAGAATAGATTATTACTTATTACTAGAGAACATATTATTATGTTTCTTACTTGAGCATCTTTGTGTTTGCTAAGAGTTCTTCACAACAGAGTATTCATAGTAATTGGCAATTAGTCAATTACCATATCATATGTTTGAATCTTCAATTCCTGAGCTACTTGCTTTCTTATTAGCATCTTTATCATCATAATCAAAGTAATCATCGATGTTTCCTACAAGTTAAAGACTTCATCAGAGGATAAACAGTAAACACCATTACAAAATCAAATGTTTCAAACATAAAAACTAATCTTGAAAACTTCACCTTCAAACTCAGCAAAGCCACATAACCAGTTACGTGTATAAATCAATGCTTGAACACCTTTTGGGAGGAGACGGTTTCTAAAAAGATTTAAAACTCGTCTTCCAACGCTAAACGCGGACTCTGAAGCAACTGTAGTAATAGGAATGCTAAGAACATCACGGGCAAGCAAAGTTAAATCCTTATACCTATCTTGCGTGTCTTTCCAATAGTCACAAACTTCCATATCTAAGAAAGCCGTAATTTCCACCTTATTATCAGCCAAATACATGTCCAAATTTGTTCTTTTGTTGTTTGAACCAAATTGGAGACACCTTTCAAGCTCAAGTAGATCCTATATTAGAGAAATTCAAACAAGATCAGAGTTAGATAACTTATTCAAACAAGATCAGAGATCACTTACTCAAAATTAGATAAAGAAGCCATTATTAAGATTTCAAAATATATTAGATACTTACATCATCCAAATCATATTCTAGAGGTGATTCTGTAGGAAGATAATGGAGAGTTTGTCTTGTTGAAAATCTGGAAGAACTTTCTGAAGACTTGGAGCTATATTCTTTATACAGTGATTCCAAATTCTTCCTCACATTTTCAACCTTTTTCTCATAAATTCTAGGATCCAGCTTATTATAAGCTTCCTTAAGCATATGCAGCTTAATCCTTGGATCTAATATTGTTTCCATAGCTAAAACACCACTATATTCTTCCCAATATTTTGTGAACTTACTTTGCATATCCATAGCCATTATTCTCATCTCATTATCATCACACCTTGCATATTTCCGCAACAACAATTCGATTTTTCATACTTACATGAAATAAAAATTGGTTGTGGGGTATTTCACTCTAGAAAAGTATGTTGTCATTGTACTAAATGGCTTCAAGAAGTTTCTGATTTTCTCACCACGATCCCACTCTTCTTGAGAAGGCAATGATTTGTAGTTTCTGTCGTACAAGTGAAAATTAGCAAAGGCTTTACGAAATTTTAGAGCTCTAACCAACATCTCGTACGTGGATTTCCATCATGTATCCACATCCAAGGACAAACCAACCCCACTTACAATACCCACACTCTCTACACAAGCAGCAAAAGAGTCATTCCTTGAATCAGAAGCTTTGACAAACTTAACGCTCTCTCAAATATTCACTAAAAGACTAGAACCTAACTTTAATCCTTTCTTGACAATCAAATTGAGAATGTGGGCGCAACATCTTACATGGAGATCTTTTCCATCACACATCAACTCGTTCCCACTCTGCAGACGATGCTTAAGGATCTTTTGCATACTATAATTGGCAGAAGCATTATCTAAGGTGACCGAAAACACTTTTCTCTCTAAGCCATAATCCTTTAAGATATCAAAAACCTTCTTGGCTATTGCGTTGCCACTATGTGGAGGCTTCAGATCGCAAAATACCAAGATGTGAGAGTGTAAGTTCCATTTATCATCAACAGAATGAGCTGTCAAGCAGATATAATCCCTAACTTGGCTACGAGATGTCCACAAATCAGAAGTAAAAGAAACTTGACCTTCGTAATTTGCAAACACCTCTTTCAACTTAAGCTTTTCTACTTCATATCTTTTATAAACATCAACACTTTCTTTTTGTCTACATATGGACTCGCATTATGGATTAAGAAACTTATCCCTCTCCCTAACCTTTTCATATTCTACGTAGCGAAAAGGAAGGTCATGATAAATTATGATCTCAGAAATCATATCCCTATCAACTTTATGATCATATGCAGGTCTATCTTCAGTTTCAGGTTTTTCTGGACAAATGCGCAAATGGCGTAACAATGTTGATGTTCCATAACTCTTATCTATCACCAACTTTATACCACAGTAGTGGCATATATCCCTTTCTTTACCATCAGACTCTACCCCTACTGATGTAAAGTTTGCCCAACATTTAGAACTTTTTTTACGCACCTGTTCAGGACGTTTAGCTCGTGGAGCTTGTGGAGCTCGTCTAGCTCTTGTCTGTGTTGAGTGAGCAGGTTGAGTGAGACTTAGATCTTGAGTGTCTTCATTATTCTCCACTTCCATAAATTCATATTCTGCATCAAGAGCTGTCATTCTTTCTAGTGTTTGCAAATCCACACTGCAATAAGAGAAACAGACAATACTCAGAAACTAGGAGAAAGAACCATCCGAGAAACACTTTATTATAGAATTTCTATAAAATATGTCCTCAAATAGTCAAAATACCATAATACTCAGATACTGAAATGTCAATCAAAGTGAAGGGGTTTGAAACAACAAAGCAAACTATACCATCCGAGAGGCCAATGCTTTGATATCTCTAGCTATTTGACAAACCAACATTCTATAAAATATGTCCTGAAACTACCATAAAAGCTATCAGAGATTTCAGATTTCCATTTGCATAAGACTAGGAGAAAGACTACAATAATCTTGTGAATGAAAATCCATAGTAGAAACTAGGAGAAAGAACCATGAGAATGTCTTTCATACTAAAAGAAAAGATCTAAACAGTCTTTACCACGCCATACTTGTCTCCAAGAATCCAATGATTATGATTAATCTTGTATATGCTCATGAGTCTCCTCACCTCCAACGGGTAAAAAAGATCCTAAGTGAACTTAGAGAAACAATTCAAGGACAGGATTCCTAAGTAAACTTAGAGTCTATAAGAACCAGAAAGTGTAATCTACTTACCTCACAGTCTCACAGAGCCTCTGGAATGTAAATGGAGGGCCTTCATCAAAAGATTCAAAACTAAGAAGCATTGCAAAACAAGACAAAACATATTAGACAAACTGAAACACTAAGCAAGGAAGAATCTCATTTCAATGTTCCGGTTTACTCAGTCAAGCACTAAGCAAAGAATGAAAGTCAATATTGATTACGATAAGAACTTATAACAGAATATTCATCATGAAAGTAACATTAATAAGTTGAGAAAAAGTGGTAAAATCCTCATTTCCTCCTAAGCATCAAAGCGAAACCATTCATATGATACAGGTTATCATTATATTTATATAGTCAATATGTCATCAATAGTCATTACATTCACTTCAATCTAATCTATTCATCCATATGAATCTAATATAGACTTGAAAAGAGACTTAAATGTAGAGCCTAAATAGAGATTGCTCTGTTTCAAGAATATGTCAAAAAAAACCCACAAAACTCACCATAGATTCACCCTTACGGTAAGGCCCTTACCTAAGACACAAATTGAAGAAAAGGCTTGAGACGCATGATCTAGATGATGAGAGAACATGCACTAGAGCTAGCTTGGCCTTATCTTCTCGTTGTCTATGAGCTCCTCAGATTTGTTCGATTCTAATGGCCAAAGAAAGTTGAGATATCAAAACTCATATGCGAGATTCGAAAATTTGAAAGAAACTCAAAATATTACCTTAGAAAACAGAGGCGAGATCAAAGAGACGAGCCGATTAAGAGATGAAGAAAAGATTCAATTGCAATGCTTTAGCTTTGCTTAAGAGCCGATTAAGAGATGTCTCAGTCATCATGTCTGCGATGAAGAAAGAAAAGGAGGATAAGATGTAGCTTTTGATAATTTTAGGTTTTGAAATAAAACGTTATCAAGATATTAGTTTTATAGGGCCTCATCATAAAGCCCGTAAATTTATAAATTCGACCCTGAACGAGTTTAAAATTGCAAATACAAAGAAACATGGTTAGGGTTTACGTATTAATACAGGATCAGGACCAACCCCGGAAATTTGAGCCCTTATTAAGAGCATCTCCATCCGTGAGACTCTCCAAATATCCTTGACTATTCATGGGTCCTACCATTTCTGATTTAAAAAAACAAAAAAAAAACAAAATTCCTAACCAATCGCGGACCGCCACGTGTCGTGGGGCCCGCGGAAATAGTTAAGGATTGATCCTTAACCAAAGATTATAAGGACTCTAAAGTCCAAAAATCATTAACTATTCATGGGTTAAGGATTTTTGGAGTAAAGACTACGGATGGAGATGCTTTAACATCTTTGATCTTCTCACATATTATGGGCCTAGGCTAGATACTATAATGGGCTTCAAAATTTACTGGGTCGACCCTAATACAAAAGAGCCCATAAGTTATGGAAGATAATCTCCCGCCGAGGCTTTAGCCTTGTTCCGCCTCCCTCGCGCGAAGAAGAAAGTGGTTGCAGAAAACTTTCCGATGAACTCAGTCTCGTAGATTTACGGAATCGGTCCGAGCTAAACTGAGAGGTGGTGAGATAAGTTATGAGGGAAGAAGAGATTGAGAAGATCCGTGGCGTGGTTCGAGACTGTGTCAGTAAGCATTTGTACTCATCGGCTATCTTCTTCACCGATAAGGTAGCTGCTCTCACCAATGATCCATCTGATATTTATATGCAAGCTCAAGCTCTTTTCCTCGGCCGCCATTACCGTCGCGCCTTTCACCTTCTCAACGCCTCTAAGATTGTCCTCCGAGATCTTCGATTTCGTTACCTCGCCGCCAAGTGCCTCGTAGTTTCAAATCTCCTTATCTCTCTTGTTGGGTTCTGGGAATTGTCAGCTTGAAATTGAGGTTTTAGGGTTTTTTGATCGGGAAATTTATGTGTGTGTTCTCTTAGGAGGAACTGAAGGAATGGGATCAGTGTCTATTGATGCTTGGTGATGCTAAGGTTGATGATGATGGTAATGTATATGATGCTAAAGATGGTAACCTGATGTATTTTGATAAAGATGGAGATGACCGAGAGATCAATGTAAGTTTCTTAGACCCTTTTTAAAATGTATGATACTTGAATTTAAATCCAGGGGGTATTATATATTACTTGAATTTAGATCTAGGGAGTATTATATAGACGACTAGCCAGCGTTATGTTCACGAAGTTGACGAAGCCAAATCAACTGCTTGACCATCATACCGAAGTTTATGCTAGTCCCTGAACTGATATTATGCGGGATGTCTTTTGCAGATATCTTCGGCAATTTGTTTTTTGAGAGGAAAAGCATATGGAGCCTTACAAAACCGTTCTCAGGCTCGACAATGGTCAGTCAGCTTTTTCACCTATGTTTCTTGTTCAAGGGATCATCTGTCATCTGCAGTTGATGACTGTGGGAGTTATCTTATTGGTGTGACTGTCTAGCATGAACTCAGCATGTATATAAGATTCACTCAAGTGCTTGTAGGAATAGTGGGAACTTCTGTATTATTGGCTGATCCATCTATTATGATTGAGTGGTGTGTGGGAATATTGAACTTGAATTTCTTGGGATTGTAGGTATAAAGCTGCTATCAAGGCTGATCCTCTGTGCTATGAGGTACTTTTGAGCCCTTGTAAATTGTTGCATACTACTTCTAGTTACCATAGGAAGTTTTTGAGCTAATGTGGGAAGATAACTCCTCTTCAATATTGTACATAGTGGTAAAAACCAGAAGTACCTCCCCTTTAAATCTGAAAACTCTTACATGGATATGACTTTTGATATCTTTTCAGGCTTTGGAATGCCTTATTGAAAGTCATATGCTTACATCTGAAGAAGGTGAGTAAGATTTGAAGCTTTTTGTTGTTGTTCTTTATGTTACTGTCTTATTTGTTTCATGGTGCAGTCGTAACTGAGATTTTTGTTTACATAAAATTCAGAAGCAAGTCTGCTTTCTTCACTGCAATTTAGTCCAGAAGACGGATGGCTCTCTGCTTTCTATTCATGCTTGACAAAGAAGGTAAAGGTTTCTATCTTATGAAATTTTTAATCGATATGTTTCAACAGTTATGTAGCATTGATATTTGAACTCTCTCGCTAATTTCTTTTTGCAAGCATCTTTACTTTTTACCCTCGGCACTCATCAGTTCTTCATGTACAGTATGACAAAGAGAGCACAATAGAAGCTAAGTTCAAGCAGCTTGAGAACGAAACTAGCAGTAGTGTCTCTAGCTCATCCATCATCAGTACATTGGTTAATAACACCGATCTGTTGGCCTGTAAAGCTGAGTACTACCATCAATGCTGTGAATATCAGAAGTGTTTCGAATTAACCGCTGCGTAAGTTGTATATTACTGCTGATATTAAATTTTTAGCAATTTGAAACTTGTAAGGATTCTAGTAATGTGGACTCTTTTGGTGTTAATTGACAGACTCCTTGAGAAAGATCCTTTTCATCTGAAGTGTACCTTGGTACATTTGGCTGCTGCCATGGAACTTGGTAATTCAAATGAGCTCTATCTAATGGCCTGCAATTTGGTGAAAGACTACCCTTTGAAGTGAGTATAGATTTTTATTTTCTCAAGATACATGGCCAGTGGGTGATGTGATTGGGGTATAGTTGTTCTGTTTCTCTCCCATTCCTAGCTAGAATATTTAACTTGTTCTATGGTTCAGCTTGACTAGGCCATGAATTAACTTTGAGAAAAGAATATCTTCTGTTAATTTTCTGGTTGAAGATGATTTCATGTTTTGGTGTTTGAGCTAATTTTTCTCATGTGTTAGTATGTGAGCAGGGTTCCTTTTGATTGAAAAATTGTGGTATGCTTAATACTAATTCATGACCTTGTAGGGCTTTGTCATGGTTTGCGGTGGGATGTTACTACTACTGTATCAAAAAATATGCTGAAGCTCGGCGGTACTTTATGTAATTATGTTATGGCACTTTGCAGTCCTGATTAACTCTAGTAGGTAGATGCAATAGTATCTTTTTGACTTAGAGCTCTAATTCTTCTAAAATGGGCCTGCAGCAAAGCTACGAGTATAGATGGCGCATTCTCACCAGCTTGGATGGGCTTTGGTAATTCCTTTGCCGCCCAAGAGGAGGGCGACCAAGCTATGTCTGCCTATCGCACTGCCGCTAGGCTGTTTCCAGGGTAATTGAGTTACTCTTTTTATTTCCTTTCAGAATTAGTGACTGTAAGTTTTGTAGCTGGTGTCCAAAATGAATCATTCTCAGCCCTGAAGCATTGTTGAAGTCTTCTTATTATGGTACGAATTGCATTTTACAGGTTGAATCTTGATATTATCTTGTTCCAGGTGTCATTTGCCAACTTTGTACATTGGAATGGAGTATATGCGAACTCACAGCTACAAGCTTGCGCATCAGGTAACAAGTTTGCGATATGCTATGTGGTATCTTCAAAAACTATCACTAATCTTTTGTGCTAATATTGTATTTATATTGATCCCTCCTCATGGTCCAGTTTTTCATGCAAGCAAAGGCGATATGCCCTTCGGATCCACTTGTTTATAACGAACTCGGAGTCGTTGCATACCATATGAAAGAGTGCGTTTACTTTTCTCTCTACAGTCTGCTAATCTCGAAAATCTCCTAATGCTATTAGTGACAAAACTACATTACGGGAGAAGGTGAACTAACTATCCAGTAAATTGAGTCAACAGCATTCACTACATTTCAGGTATGGCAAAGCTGTGCGTTGGTTTGAGAAGACATTGGCCCATATACCATCTGCATTAACAGAAATCTGGGAACCAACCGTGGTCAATCTCGCTCATGCATATAGAAAGCTAAGGTATATTGCTGCTCACAAAAGCTACCTTGATTCAATCTTGTGTTGGGAATGTAATGAAGTTATTAGTAACTTGCGAGAAAAAAATATGCTTAACAGGAAGCACCATGAAGCTATCTCATATTATGAAAGAGCGCTTACACTATCAACCAAAAGCTTAAGCACTTATTCTGGCTTGGCATACACGTACCATCTGCAGGTATTTGAATGTCCTTTAAATGCTATTCGTTTTCTTGTAAAAAAGACAACAATACTGATTTATCGCAAAAGCAATTTCATAGCCGTAATTTTTCTCATTATTGGCCAGGGGAATTTCTCAGCTGCCATTTCATATTATCATAAGGTAATACCCACTCCTAATCTCGTTCTTAATGGTTAGAAGATGAAGACTTTTCTTCTCTATCAGATGATGAGAACAATCTTAATCTTTTTTTCTCAATCATCCTCTCGCTGTTTTGACAGGCCCTATGGTTGAAACCGGATGATCAATTCTGTACGGAAATGTTGAACGTGGCTCTCATGGATGAATGTCAGAAAGGGGTTGATTCAAATGGTTGAGCTCTTCTGAGAAACTGGTCAGTTACATTAACTGCCTGAATCTAGTTCTTGCTGTAATTTAACTGTACTATCATTATGAAGCGAAAACACAATCGACAACTTATTCCATTCATCATAAGTGACTGTTACAATATATTCTTGAAAGTGGTACACAGGAGAAAGCAAAAAGAAGATGCACGGACACTAACATATGCTGTTCTCAATTATACCTTCTTCTTTTTTTGTGTTCAACATCAACATTTGCGCTCAATCGAAACCTTAAAAGTCCAAAAGAAGCTGAGGAAGAATCCTCTCTAGATGAGTAGCTTCAATCTTGTCCATTCCCTCAGCTTCTGCGATTATAGCAGCGCGCTGCACAGCCTCTGCCAATTTTCGGTATGAATCATTTGAGATACAAAGTACACATGATTAAAACGTCAAAAGCAAGGATACATGACCTGATACAAAGGCCTTGAGAAGTTCGCAGCTAAGCTTTAAAGCATTTGCGTTAGCTGCAATAACCACATAATATAATCAATCAGATACTCATACGAAGAAGATAAATGCCTGATATCTTAATTTCATGCGATAAGTAAGTGGCCTTGTATATATAAAACAAACCAGAAGCAAGTCTGTTCTTCTTGGATGTACCCAGAGCAACCTGCATTTCACATATCGAAACTCAGAAATCTGAAAATTTGTAGCAATTGCCAAAGATCAATCTCATGCACCCGGTTTCTAGTGAAGGAGAATCCTAATTCATATCATGAAACTACGATGTTAATGAAATACCTCAGCTTCAGTAGCATCAATGGCGTCGCTCCTCTCCCTTTCTGCATCGCAATTAAGAAGAGGAAAAAATGGTCACAGAGAAGATCAACATAAGCGGATGATAAGTTTCTCGGAGAAAGCGTGGATTTGTACCGCGAAATCGACGGGCCCAAATGTGCTTGAAAATGGCGTGAATCAGATCCTAATAATCCCCATCAAAAAAGTCGAAGGTAAGAAGAAAACGAAGAATCATCGAATAATAAAGACAAGAAAACGGTGAAGGATAAAGGGAAGAAGACGCTAAGCAAATTACGGAATCGAAAGTATTGTTCGCGTCCATGACGTTTTGCAGTGACCCGGCGAGCTCCGATGATGGAGGTTCTTGGAGGGAAGAGAAATTGAGTATTTTTGGAAGACGAACCAGGAAAGAAACTCGGAGCAGATATTTTTAAAAAAAATAAACAAAACTAAATCGAAAACGACAACGTTTCAATAAATTGCAAAGTAAGCCCGGCCCCATAAGACCCAGCTCATAAAGCAAAAATTTTAATTGTAGAACTAGAGTTTTCACTCGTACACCCGCGTGGGTTTTTTTAAATAATTACAGATATTATTAATCATGTTTAAATTTTTTGAATATCGAGTCTATAATTTTGGGTTATTTCGGATTCGGTTTCAGATTCAAAATTTTTAGAATTTTTAGTTATATCGAATTCTGAGTTCAATTTAGATTTGAGATTTTCGAATTTTCAAATTTCCTCGGATACTCGTATGGATTCAGTTCGGATAATATCTAATACCCGAAATATCGTGAAAAAAAACCCGTTAGAGTATTAAAAAAATTATTAGATGATTAAACTTAAATTTATATAGTTTATATAAATTATTTATAAATTTCTATAGAT
>OVAN01014947.1:0-11663 GCA_900406275.1 Anastatica hierochuntica
TATATCAAGTAAAACTTGATACCTGACCCAGGTAGTACGACACATCGAGGTACCCAGCCTTGTTCCTCAAGGTGTTGATGGCTGGAAAGGGGCATCCTACTTGCTTCATGTGTCGCATCAAAGTTGCCATCACCCAGGAGTCATCCAGTACCGAGCCAAACCCCGAGTGAGTAAAACTCGAGGCTCCCTGGCTACCCTTAGAAGAGGAGGAAGCAGGGTTAACAACCTTATCACCTGAATTAGAACGACCCCTTTTGGCAGATCGGTGATCGGACTCATGACTTCCTCTGATATTGTCTCTGGTAGTTGTTATTTCTTTTCCACGAGGATCAAGGGTCCTTTGCTCAGAAACAACCACCTCAGCTTCCCTTCGCTGGTAATCAGGGACTCCGTGGACCATTAAGATAGGCACCACGACCTGTGGAGGCTTAGACAAGCCATCATCTAATACCTCTCTAATAGAGTCTATGAAGGAGCTGGTAGATGCTTTATCGTTTAAACTCCCACGATAGTGGGAACCGCCTGAGGGTCTAGTCTGTCGAGACATGGCATTAGCTAAGCGAAAGCAAGGCTGGAGAGGCATGTTTTTTACGGTTTCGGAGGTATTGGCCTCTGTAGAAAAGTCGATTGGAACTTCGTCTTCAGAAACTGAAAATATCAAGGTTTCTCGTAAAAATTATAATAGAAAACAACCTCGGGACAATGGAATTCTATTACCTTCAAGTTGGTTTACAGGAATTGGGTCAAGAAATGAGACTCTGTATATTTCTGGGAATCTGGCCTTTTGAATCCTAAGAGACGGAAAGGCTGACCATTTGGAAGAACCTTGCTTAAGGCTTCTAACTAAGGCTCTGGTAGTCTTGAGGTTGATTTGAGGAATGTCCGAGGTACCTGAGATAAAAAGAGGATCTCTGAGCATACATTTGTCACAAGTTAGCGATCGTAAAAAACAGGGGAACCTCTGACAAATTAACGAGTCCAAGAGGTACGCATCACGCGATTCTCCGGGAATGTAATCGGGGCAACTTTCACAAAGAAAAACCTCTGTCAACAAAATTCGTCATTGATAGAAAAGGTAAAGATTCCACGCCCAGGGTGAGCTGCGAGGTAATAGGTCCCTCCAGCCCCCTTGGTCGGGTGGGTTTCCTTGATCCTATAAAGGTTAACCAAATCATGAATACCAAACTCGATTCCTTCCTCCCTGGACCTAACTATTACACCTAAGACTACCCGAATCACCGATAGACATAGTTGGGGAAGGTCTAGGCCATATCGGTCAAGAAGATCTAGTAAGAGGGAAGGGCGGGGGAACTAGAGGTGAGATTTCGAAATATAGTTCTCACGAACATAAAACCAACCAGGAGGGGCATGTTCAGGGGTTTTGAGAGGTGATGCGATAGCCATCAAATCTTTTGAAGCCCTAGCCTTATCCATCAGGTTACAGACTTCCTGGTGGGACAAGCTAGAGGGTTGGTGAGGGCCAAAGATAACGCCACCAGGTTCCGCAATTGTTAGAGCTCTAGAGACCATCTCCGTTTTAATGGCGATTGCGGTGGCCCTGTCAATCATCGCTTTCTTACTCCGTTTTCGTTTACGGCCCTCTCGAGGGGCCTTAGAACTTCCAGCATCACTTATGGACGGTTCCATCTCGAAAACAGTGGAGAAGATGGATCGTAAAGGGGTAAGGAATCGAAATCGGAAAAAGCCTAAAGGAGAAAAGACTAACCCAAAGGGCTAAAGAAAGAAAAGAGATCTAGAATCGTTCTGATAAAAGAGAAGAGTAAAAACAATTTAAGAAAGAAGAAGAAGATAAAAAAAGAGAAGCTAACCTTGCAGATCATGTGGAGCGTGAGTAGAGAATAGCAGTTAATGACTGCTTTATTTCACGTCAAGTTATCACAACTTTCGAGGCTGAGCCTTTCACCTTCTTATCATTGTGTCCATTAGATTGAACATAACAAATTTGGACCTTTGATTTTAAATACATCAAATCTCCATTGAGAAGATTGATAGATGTCTGTTTGCATGGAGTAATGATTGCGAAATCTAACTAGGATTCATGTCTAGGCCCAAGAGGATTCCCTGGCCCTAGACGCAGGAGGAAACTGTTGGGCCTGGATTTCGCAGAGCCCATTAACATTTTAGAGGAAAGTTGAAACAAGACAAAACGACAGCGTTTTTGGTGGTCAAAGAGTCGAAGAGGTTCTGAGATCACAGGTGCGGAGATGTCACGAACCTGTTGAACGTGCCTCCAAAAATTAAGGCTATAAAGGTAGAAGAGGGGGCAACAATGTGGAGGCGGATCTTCTGGAACCAGAATCCTAGAGCAATATAAAAAAATTGATTCCATTGTAATTAGGTCTCTTCCTATTTTGTAAGGTTTCAATCTTAATCAATAAACAAGACTTTCGTTCAATTCATCTCTGGCTCAAACGAGATTCATCCCACTTGATCTTCTTCATCTTATTTCTTCTAAACCTAGTTAGATTTAGGTGTGAGATTTATCTCTCACAATGTTCTCCCTGCCAAAGTCTTAGTCGGGGTGAACCCTATGCGCCTCAAATCATGAGGCCAACAACAAACTGTTACTAGACAACCTCAACCAAATTGAGAAATGTCGGTAGCAGGCACTAATACGCATCCAAAATTACGAGCAAGTGATTGCACGACATTACAAATCCAATGTGAAACCATAGAGGTTTGTAGTAGGCAATCTCATACTACGAAAAAGAGTATGAAAATACCAAAGAGCGAGGTACTAGGAATTAGGTACCAACTGGGAAGGTCCAAACTCGATCATCCTTGTGGTACGACCCACGTATAAAAACTCATATATATATGAACTGGTGTACCGGAAATACGATCATGAAACGCCATGAATCTAAAAAAAAGGTATTACCATATACTCTCCCAAAATCGAACTACGTTAGGCTTTATCCCTTGACATGGTACATAGGCAGCTCTACATAATGAGTTACGCCCCCCCCCCATCTTATAAATTACTTCGTATGTCTTTCAAAGAGATGCACAAGTCTGAATGAACAACTGAAGGTCAAGGAGCTTCATTACCGAGAAATCGAAAACCAAGAAGCACCACTTACTTTAGAAGATATCATGATGTCAAAACATCTATCTCAGGTTTCCAGAGATCTAACGCTTAATCATAGGTCCCAAAATCCTATAACCTATTTCGGGTTCCCTAAAACCTGACACTTAGTTCAAGGTCCGGAAAGACTTAGCATCTAATCCAGGTTCCCAATAACGAGACATTTAAAGGTCTGACCTAACCTCTAATCCAGGTTCCCAGAAACCTGACATTTAAAGGTGTAAAGAGGCTAACATATAATCCAGGTTCCAAAAAACCTGACATTTGAAGGTCCAAAGAGACCTAACACCTAATACATAAGGTATTGAAATCCTTACAACTGATTCAGGTTCCCGAAAACCTGATACTTAAGGTCTTAAAATCCTCACATCTGATTCAAGTTTCCGGAAACCTGGTACTTATGGTCTTAAAATCCTTACAATTTTTGAGGTTCCCAGAAACCTGACATACTATCAATTCAATTCAGGTTCCCAGAAACTTGAACAATCAAAGGACTTAAAATCCTATCATTCAATTCAGGTTCCCAGAAACCAGAACAATCAAAGGTCTTAAAATCCTATCATTCAAATCCAGGCTCCTAGAAACCTAAACAATCAAAGGTCTTAAAATCTTATCATTCAATACAGGTTCCCAGGAACTTGAACAATCAAAGGTCTTAAAATCGTAGTATCTATTTCAGGTTCCCTGAAACCTAACACATTATTGTTGGGGTCAAAACGGTTATCTCGAAATCAACGTCCAAGATTGTTGGGGTCAAAAATGGTCACGACGAAATCGTTGCCTAAAAATCATAACGGAAACATTGTCTCTTTTTAGGGAATGAAAATTGTAGGAGGATTATCAATTATGAGGCTCTTGCCATCTAGTCGATCTCCTCTCGACCAAATGTCGAAGTTCTGCGTCAAGCCAACCATAGGCAATCGCTTCGCAAAGTCTAGTCACTAGCGAGCAGCTAAATGTTAGAATATCGAAATCAATGTCCGAGACTTCCAAGACATCTCAGTAAACATGTTTCGAAGCGATAAGAAATCACCGTAAACATCAGATAATCGCGTCGTTTTGAAGACACGAGCAAGGGCTGGTCACCGTTGGGCGACTAGATTCTTTCCGAAAGTCTAGTCGCCCATGGGCGACTAGACCCGAGCCACGTCCAGTCGCCCATGGGCGACTAGACACGAGCCACGTCGATTTTCCCACGGGCGACTAGACTCTGACGAAAATCGAGTCGCCCATGGGCGACTAGACCCGAACCATGTGGCGACTAGACACGAACAACATCTAGTCGCCCACGGTTGACTAGACCACGTCCTCTTGACCATCTTCTCCTTCGAATCTCGGTTCGATTCTCTCTTGTTTCGTCTCTATTGGAGTTTTCGTTGAAGTTTTGCGGCAATAATCGTAAAGACTTGCTGTTTTTGTAAAAACTTTGTATCGATCATATAAAACGATAACGGTTAACTCGAAAACCGACATTGTCTTAACTATACAATTGGTCTTATCATTTTGCAAAACCATCACTGCGTAATCGTACGAAGAACGATTTATCCGAAGAAATCGTAAAAATCACTTAGTCGCAAAACGGCCCAGGAAGGCCCAAAACGCGATAAAAGTCCACTTACGATTCCGAAACGAGAATGGGCCCAATTGCGTCAATGATTTACCCGAGTTCTGCGAAAGATAAAAGGAAAACACGATAAAGACAAAGTCTGAAGATAAATATGGAAAAATCATAAAGATAAGGAATATTCTCGAAAAAAGGAATATTTTCGCGGAAAGATATACTCAAATCTAGGGCGGAAAAAGAGACCGGATTAACCTACAAAGGCATATATAATGGAGGCTAAGGAGAACAACGTTAGACACTTAAATTTCTTCACAATTCATACTTAGAGCTTTAGGTTTGTTTTCGTTTTTGCTAGCGAGTTGCGTCTCAATTAGGTTTAGAATCTTACACTGTTAGAACTAGGATACTCGCCGACAGCTCTCGGGGCCACGACTTATCACATGTTGTAACGCTCAACGTAGATTCAGAATAAGATCTGTATTGCTCTATTTTCTTTTGATTCTGTTTTACTTTTACTTGATCGTCTATTTTCTTCATGCTTTTGATCTATCTTTGTTTGGTTTAGCAGAAATCCGGGACCTCAAGGAAAGTTAGGGTTTCCTGAAACTCTAACTATCCTGCGATTACGATAATCGACAATGCGAATTTCGGTTCCCACAGTTTAACGCTAGAAGGAGGGTGCCTATTCGTTCAGGGTATGGATCAATCTAACTCACAACCGCAAAACGCTAGGTCAGATACAATTATAGACGACCAGAACAACCAACCAGCTCGTGACGGCAAAAACGCCAATGACAATGTTGAAAAAAATCCGACGACGAACGTCATCGCGGTCAACGCTAACGCAAACACCGCGTCGTTTGTGGAGATCAAAACGATGTTCTCGACTCTCAAAAAGAAGTCAACCGAACAAGATAAACTAACTAGCTCTCTCGCTATATAGGTTGAAACCCTAACTGCGAGAGCCAAAACCATTCTCCCGCGTGGAGCTACTAAACTCCGCGGAAGAAGACTCTAATTTTTAAACTCCGCTCGACAGAGCCCGAAATGTGCAGGAAAAACCGTTAAAACAAAATCCTGACGAAATTACCCGTGTCGTAGCACGGAACAACGCGGATGACCTTCCGACTTCCGAGAAGAAAACGAAAGAAAATGAAGTCGAGAAAATCGACTTAAACTCCAGCGACGAATCCGATCGCACGGATGAGGACGCTGACGTACACCCAAGAAGGGTTAAGAGTCGCGCAACCCGGCAAAACTCTCGGCTCGACGAACCCATGACAGAAGAAGAAGAAGAAGAAGAAAATGTCTTTTGGGTAGAGCATGAGAAACATGCCGAGGTGCAAGCCCGAGTCATTCACATTAAATGTCGATCGTCTCGGAAAATTATTGACGATGACTTCAAAGAGATTCGCGATCTCCATGACTACATCACGAAAGCAGCAGCAGAGGTCAAAGCGGTGAAATCTCAAATTCACCAGGCGACCAGTGCCAGAGATCGATAGACTCCTCGAAGAGGCTCGGCAAAATCCATTCACTGCACCTATGGCCAACACTTGCGCAAACGCCGTAGCGCTCAACAAAATCGAAAATCTAGTCGCGACATTTCGCCACGGGAAGATCATTGAAAGGAGCTCGCAATTTCTCAGTCTACACATAAAAGGAAACGATAAAATCTATCAAACCTCGTAAAATTGTCTCATTACCGAGTTGGATAAATCTGAGCGCGTAAGGGTTCGACCAAAAGATGTTTTCTAAAACTTTTCCGTAAAATAAAACTCACTTCAACCTCCCAAAATCACAGAGAAAATCTATATTACTCATGGTAATGGGAGAACGGCAAATCGAGTTGCCAATTCCCCACTATTGTATTTCTTTCGAATAATTTTCGAAGGAACGAAGTTGATCTCTATTGAATAACTCGAAACCTAAAAGGGTTGACGAAGACTAAACTAAGCAAAACGGGAGATCGTATCCATCACTGCTAAAAAGTTTTCTGAAACCTGAGATTTCGTAAAAAATCGGTCTTCAATTCTATGTGTTATATTGAGTAAATTCCTGATGATTTAACCTAAGCTTACTTCGGAAAAACTACTCCAAACTTCCTCGGATCAATCATGCGGAAATGACAAAATTTCTGATTAAGTTGAGTCGCGATAATTAAGTTCATCACATGCAAAGTTTTTGATACTAAAACCTAGAAACTAAATTTTCGGAACAGCAGCAAAATGTGAGTTTTCCGAAAGATGGCTCTTGTACAGCCAAACTCGGAAACATGTTTACAGAACGACTTTCATTTGCAAAGTAATCTCATGATATTTTGTGGAATAACTTTTGTAAGGTTAAGCTTGATAACATTTTATATAACAACTTTTGTAAAATTAAACTCGACAATTTTTTACGGAACATCATTTGCAAAGTAAAACGAGGTAGTATTTTGCGAAACAACTTTCGTAAAATTGAATCTCGACTGCGTTTTACAAAACATCTTTTGTAGAATTAAACTCAACAACACTTTATGGAATAACTTTCATAGGATTAAACTTGAAAATATTTTACGAAACATCATTCGTAAAGTCAAACAAGAATGAACAAAAAAAACTCTCAAAGTAGGAAAGAGATGGAGCGAAAGCTGAAAAGTGAACTTCGCCTATCTGTCTCTCTCCAGAGTCTCATTGTCCTCTATCTTTTTCCTCATCTCCTGTGACCTCTCACCAAAGCCTCAACATCCAACTGTTCTCCATGATCGCCCTTTGCATCTCCTGGTCGCCCTTGGCTACTCATAAACGCAAAAAGACTTTCGACAAGATACTTATTCATTTTTCGAAAAACCAATGTTACAGATAATGGAGCCCAGATCGGAAAAGTATGGATAAATACTCTTGTTATCTGTAAGGGGTAGAAAATACGAAAAGAGGAAGGGGAAACAAGCAAATAAAACGGAGAAGAGGCAAACCCGAATCTTCGAGAAAACTAAGGTATGTCCGACTTGAAATTTTTTGAAATCAAATTTGGAATTTTCGTAGGGAGGTACTGAGAAATAAAAATGCTTTGGAGATTGTCATAAACTTAGGGAACTTAGAATCTAGGCATATAGTCTAGCGAACTAAGTCTTAGGCGATTTTCCCTATCTCGATCTATTGTTCCGTAACCGTTCAGGCATATCTTGCAAACCGATCTAAACTCTCAGAAAACCGAGAAACAATCGCCACGCATACTCAGCTCGCTTCCTAAAGAAAGAAACAACTAGAGACACAAAGGTCGTTCCTAGCAATTTTCTTAAAACAGACATATTCCTAGTCGTCAACCTCAAACCCACCAAGTCAAAATCCTAGCGTCGTCTTGAAACCGACCTAGATTGTCGATCATCCCAATCTTCGAAAGAAAAAACGTACACAACCCTTCAAAATATCGGTGCAACCAAGAAAAATCTTTTTTTGTCTACGTAAGTATACTATACTAGTATACTCCCATACTTCAAAATTTTTTTGTCTCGGCATCAAGAAAAACCTTTCGACAACGCAAACTCTGGCAGCAGTAGATAGAAAATCATTTAGGCAATGTGATACCTCATAAAACCAATCTTCCATTACTTTCGAGCCTACGAGAAAATGAGATTGGTATCATGAAAAATGACTTTGCCATATGAAAACATAAATGAGAAGAACCTAGACCTCGCTCGAGAGAATTACAAGTAATTTGCGGACAACACGCTCAGTTATGCGAAGAAACTTTCGAAAACAAACGTAACATGTTTTGCGAAGAAGTGTTTTGGACAATTTGCGTATAGCTAAAAAAAAAATTCATATCACTCGTCTCTCAACGAAAAAAAACTTATCTTTATCTCTTCGCACTACGATCTTACAAATCTCATTCTTTAGCCATGCGGCTCGTTGGCTTCTGCCTTTTATTTCCCTCGATTACGTCCGGGCAGGCAATCATCCCGCACAGGTTCTTTATCGAGCTTATTAGGCTTTGTCTTCATCAAAAAAAACATAAAAAAAATTATTGTACGACTAAAGGAAACATTATACGAAACATTTATCTCATAACTGATACCTAAAGTGGAAAATAATTTTCTAACACCATCGGCCATCTTAACACGGAAACCTCCGACCTAGCCCATCAACCTCAACAAACGCTCTTCGTCCCTCGGCAAACTACGCCTTCTAATAAAAGTCCGAACCAGAATTCAACATCCCTTTTAGGATAATTCTAAACTAACATGACCTTAATGTTAACAGGAAAGTGCCATGGTCTAATCCTTGATCAGCAACGTCCTCGGCTATGAAGCTGAACACATCCTTCACGCTAAGCCAAAAAATTTGAGAGACCATTGCTCCATCCAATCACTTGACGGCAAAACGTCAATCCACGATTTGTCTAAGAACGCCAAGTGACGATTATGCAAATAATTATCGTATAGCCCAGAATCAGAAATCATACGATAAACTCTTAATATCAAAACTTAGTAGTAACCACCAAACGGTTAACAGAAAACTTAAAATTGTCGACAACCGACCAAGTTCAATACGCTCCACAATTCACTTTAAGCTCGCAACTTTTCCCATAAAACGCAGCATACAAGGAAAAACTCATAACAAAGCTCCTAGAGCAATACAAAACATCCTTAACTATACACGAAATAAATCTCGGGGGGTCGACTCTTCGCAAAGCACAGTGAAGGAATTCACTTATTCCCCGAGGCAAATTTATGCGACCCCTTGGTCTTAAATCCTCGCTAACAAATCAAAAAATTTAACATCCAAACAAAAACAACAGTTTTGGCTATGGACATCCGCAGACAAACCAAAACGTTTCTCTGCCGTAAGGATAAAAAAGAACCCTTGCGACACCATACATCTTCAAGCCCGCGAACATTTTAAGCACGAAATGCGGCATACGAAAGAAAAACCAATCTTCGGCATGGCTGTGGATACCGAATCCAACACTTAGAATTTATAAAAGATTATGAGTAACGAAGGCTCTTTGGGAAGAATCCCGTTAGGATCGAGAGATGAACAATGAGGTTTCTATATTAATTCTTTAGAAGGTTTTACAAATAATCAATAATAATAGTTGAATGACAAGTAAGATGATTGTTTTTTGGGAATCAATTGCTGGAAATGTAAATTGTATATGTAGTTGTTGATGACGAATACTCTAGCTCCACTTTGCCACTTTCTTCCTCCCTTTTATACACGTTCCGCCTTTCTTTAGGCTCCTTGATTCTCCGATATCTCCTCGTCCATTCTCGGAACCAACAAGTTCTGTTTCTTTAGCCTTATCCTTTATTCTCGCTAACGAGATTGACCGAGCTTCCCCTTTAAGTGTGAGGACCCTTCAACCATTTCTAGGCTGGAGCTGCTTCCTTAGTGGGCCTCCTACGCGAATGAGGCTTTGGTTGACTTATCTTTCGAAGAAGGCTGCTCCGATCGGAGCCTCGTTGTTTCCAGTTAGCTCCCCTTGCGCAAAAATAGTTTCATAGTGTTCGATCTGGGCCTAACAGGCCTCATTTTCTTTTGGCGGGATTTGGCACCAACAATTGCCCCCAAGCTTCTGGGCCTGAAGCTTATGGCCCATGAAGTGGAAATCTCAATTAATGTGATCCCGCCTAAGTTTTATTCGGATAACTACAGATCCTTCAAAGGGATCTTAACCGTTTTTAAAATCAATGATCGAGATCTTTCAGCTTTGATCCAACGGTGATGATCCATCAGAAGCTGAGGCGACTTGCCTTGGAACTCGTTTTGTTTGACGCGATATAAAGACGGTTCATTAACCTCTTTACACCACTACTTCACGCCTCCTATCCACGATCTTCAAGGTATCTCTCTCTTTCTATCTCATTTACTTTTAATCTCTCCTTCAAGAGCAAAACTTTTCATCTTCTTTTACTTCTTTTAGAGCAACAGGAATTAGGAACCTCTAGGGTTTTCTTTTTGTTCTCTGACTGGTCTTGATCGATTCATCTTAGACATCTTTTAATCTCTTCCCTTAGTCCCCGCTCACTTTTTCTCAACCTAGATGGGTCACGACGCTGCCGAAGGCTCGAAGGCCTCAAAGAAAAGGGGCAAGCGATTGCGAGCGAGATCCGGGATGATCGACAAGGCCGTCGGTGTCGCTATCAAGACAGAGATTGTGGCTCAATCTCTTGTCGTGATTGAACCAGGGAAACCTATTTTTTTCCCCACCAGCCCTCGTCTTTGTCGGGTCAGGACGTTGTGAACCTAACTGCTCTAGCCCAGGCACCCAAAGAGCTGGTGAGGCTTAGTGTTACTCACGAAACTCCGGAAGATGCTCCTCCAGGGTGGTTTTGCTTTCATGAGCATTACATCACCAAGAGTCATCGTAGATTCTCACTTCCCTCTCTTCTTTTAGACCTCCTTGATCATTTTAACCTATCTCTCCCTCAAATTTGTCCTTCTGTATTTCGGGTGATTCTAGGTTCGATAACGAGATTTGTAGAGAAAGATTATGTCTTTGGAATTTGCGAATTGTTGTCCCTTTTTATGATGAAAGGGGGCTAGCGGGACTTATTATCTCCCTGCTAGACCTGGTCGCGGGATTTTCAAGGTTACTGCCAACGACGAGAATTGGCGTAAACGGTTTTTCTTTGTCAAAATTGATCCTCAGACAGTTCCCGTGGGCCGTAATTTACGCTCTGCCTGGGGTCTGATGGATGGTTAGAGGTTTTTTTCTTTACAATCTCTGCTCTTGTGTATTGATTTGAGCATTTTCCTTAGTTACTTTTGACTGAATTTTTGACCTCTTGCTTCTGCAGGTCCCTCTGAATTTCCTCTGCTTGACCCAAAGGTAGCAAGGGCTCTGGTTAGGGAGCTTCAGGATTCGTCTACCAAGTGGTCAGACTTCCCTTCTAGTCGGATTATGATGAGGGCTAAGTTTCGCTAGTGATTAACTCAATTTCATGTTTTAAATTTAAAACCTTAATCACTAACAATCCCCACTAACCGCAAGTAAACGGCTATGTCG
>OVAN01014948.1:0-11663 GCA_900406275.1 Anastatica hierochuntica
GGTAAGAGTATTATAGAAAAAACGTTTTGAGAAGGAGCGATCTAAAAAAAATTGGAAGAAGAGCAAACTATGTTAATCGGTGAATAGACCGTCTATCTGTTACAACATGTCTATGAACTGAAAAAGACAAAATTGTCAAGCGCTAAATAGACCGTCTATCGGCTGCAACATGTCTACGAACTGAAAAGGGCAAAATCGTCATAAAAAANAGGGCAAAATCGTCATAAAAAATTTAACAGTTGAAAAAGAAAAAAAACCCTCCTATGGCTAGTTACTTAATTATTGGGTCTCCACCCAATATCTCACCAAATTATCCAAAAAATAACATATATTATAAATCCAACCCCTATATAACAAATTCCAAAATACAGCCATGTTTTAGTAACTCATATATATATATATATATATATATATTGCTTAATTTATTAGACTTGAAAAGCTTATGTTTTAAATTTTGTAAACATGATAATTTAAAATCTCAGCAATCGAGAAATAATTTGTAATTAGATAAAATCCAATCTAATAATTAGTAAAAATATGTATGTATATATGGATAGGTAACAAACATTTTTGTAAGATGAAATTGGTAATCTGAGATTGGATTATATTTTGGCTTAATTTTAATTGTTTTTTTTTGTTAGAGCATATACATGATATCATTATCATATCAATGTATATCTACTTATGATTTCTGCTTTTATTCCTTTTTCATTCGTAAGCCAAGTATTTTATGTAACCCCAATTTATATCTCAAGTGGCCTCAAATAAGAATATATACCACAAAAACATACCACGAAATCAATCAGAATCTCCGACCTACTCATAAAATCATAATAGTCACAGCAATGACCAACAACACAACAAAATCAAACCAAAACAATATATACAACAAATCCACGCATAGCACGGAGATAGTCATATCATATATAAGGGGAGATTTCTCTCTCCATTTAGAGTGTCTACCTAAGAAATCCAATTTTAATATTAAATTTTATTGTAACACTCATTTAATCATTTAAATAATTGTAAAAAATACTCATCTAATGGTTATTTATTTATATTTTAATTTATTTAAATTTTGAATAGTGTTATTGGTATTAAAAAGTTAAAAAGAATTAAACAATGAACATCATTTTTTAAAAATGAAAAACTAATTTATGTCGACATAACATAGATGCTATTAAAAATATAAATTAGAGAAGATGCTATAAAAAATGTAGTACACTAACTTATCTTTTTAAAAGTTTTATTCTTGATTTACTATCTTAGCATTTTGTATGATAGTTTGAGACACTATGATATGCCAATAAATTATAAGAAAAAACAAAATTTAAATTCTATCAATACCTAACTTAAAGAACAAATAACAAAAATATATCAAAATTTGATCAAAATACATGAACAAATAAGTAAAATCTAAATAGCAAACAAAATTCACGCAACGCGCAAATCTGTCTCTAGTAGTTTTGAATTATGGGGTCAACTTAAATGTCTAAAATGATGATTTTTAAAAATATAGTATTTTAATTACTTTTTAACTTACCATTTTTAAATGAAACAAAAATTTAAAGAAAAAAGTATATTGTTTATTCTATAAAAATTTAGAGCACAATGGCGGCGCAGCAAGGGCGACAACAAGGGCGTTTCCACCAAGTATTCTCCCTTCATCGATTCTAGTTCTTATAGATCGTCGATCCTCTCAGCGGATTTTTGATCACTGATCTAGCTTCTTCCCATCGAATCCTACTGCCTACTGCAGTCCTCGTTTTGTTCCTTATTCGTTACCGTAATCAATATGTTGCTGGTGTTGTTATTACTTGCGCCTCATGTTGTGATACGATGTCTCACCGATATGATCAGTCGTTAAAGGGCAAAGGCGTTTTAGAATCCTCACATCGTTGGACAAGAGAATCTCACTTTCAATCACCTGATTACCACCGATTGAGAACGCGAATCTCATTGAAGAAAAAAGCTTACTCTCACTGGTAGAGTGTTAAACTCAGAGATTCAAAGACCACGGGCGGTGGTAAACTTCCTACCCCAAGTTTGGTGATTGGCTAGCAGGGTTCACAGCAGAGAACTAGGCCGAGAGCGGTTCTGTTTTCGCTTTGAAACAGAGGTTGTTCTCAACTTAGTCTTGAATAGAGCACCTTTCCCTTCCGTGATTCCTTTTTGGATGCTTGTGATTCAACATTGGGAGCCAATTATCTCGGATTCTTTCTCTTCCTTGATTCCTTTTTGGATCACTATTCATGACTTACATCTACATTTCTATAAGAGTGATACGATCAAAGCCATTGGAAACAGTATTGGCCGATACTTGGATTGTGTGGCTAAGGAGGGGCGTATTAAGGTTTCTATTAATGCTCTGAAACCTTTTCACCTCACGAGAGTATGCTTCGCTAGAATTTGAATATGAGAGACTTGAGCGCCACTGTTTCACGTGTGGCTTCCTCTTCCACAAATAAAAGTATTGCACCTCACGGTACTCTTATGATGTCTCCCCTAGTTTTAATCAACGTAATACTCTATATCTACTGGAGTTTGACAAGATCCGTCAAGAGGAGCTCTTTGCTCATCGATCTTCTCACAATCGGCGTAATCATGAAGATGGCATGCTGAGTCACGACCAAAGGAATGGCGCTCAATATGATCCCACGTACAAACGATCGTCGACTCAAGAGTCTCGCGAGTTACCTCTTCAGAGGAGTCGAGACTTGCTTCCCGCCAAAGATATTCGTCACTACAATCATGTTAGTCACCGAAATTCTCCCCTCCCCCAAGATTAAAAAACAGATGTAAAGAAGGAGCTTCCACTTTGCATCGGTGGATTATATCCTCGCTGCCGCCTCCGCCACCACCTCTACTGACTCCGACTGATCAAACCCCCCTGGAGAAGACTCCTTCAAGCACACACACTCTCGTCGATCAGCTCTTGAGCGAATTTCACCACAAGAGCCTAGTCCACCAAGGAAATCCGTATTGAATCGACTATCTGTACCTGAAAACAAAGTGACCAAAGTTCTACAGTCGGGGAAAAAGATACAATCCCAAGTCCAATGCTCTTCTGCAAACCTCCAGGATGTATCTGTTCAAATGATGATTTTTAAATATAGTATATTTTTAAAGCAAATCTCTCCCTAGTAGTTTTGAATTATGGGGTCAACTTAAATGTCTAAAATGATGATTTTAAAAAATATAGTATTTTAATTACTTTTTAACTTACCATTTTTAAATGAAACAAAAATTTAAGAAAAAAGTATATTGTTTATTCTATAAAAATTTAGAGCACAATGGCGGCGCAACTAGGACGACAACAAGGGCGATTCCACCAAGTCTTCTCCCTTCATCGATTCTAGTTCTTATAGATCGTCGATCCTCTTAGCGGATTGTTGACCATTGATCTAGCTTCTTCGCATCGAATCCTACTGCCTACTGCAGTCCTTGTTTTGTTCCTTATTCGTTACCGTAATCAATACCTTGTTGGTGTTGTTATTACCTGCGCCTCATGTTGTGATACGATATCTCACTGATATGACCAGTGGTTAAAGGGCAAAAGCGTTTTAGGATCCTCACATCGTTGGACAAGAGAATCTCACTTTCAATCACCTCGATTACCACCGGTTGAGAACGCGAATCTCATTGAAGAAAACAAGCTTACTCTCATTGATAGAGTGTTAAACTCAGAGATTCAAAGACCACGGGCGGTGGTAAAATTCTTACCCCAAGTTTGGGGATTGGCTGGCAGGGTTCACGGTAGAGAACTAGGCCGAGAGCGGTTCTGTTTTCGCTTTGAAACAGAGGCTGATCTCAACTCAGTCTTGAATAGAGCATCTTTCCACTACAAGCGATGGATGCTTGTGATTCAACGTAGGGAGCCTATTATCTCAGATTATTTCCCTTCCTTGATTCCTTTTTGGATCAATATTTATGACTTACCTCTACATTTCTATAAGAGTGATACGATCAAATCCATTGGAAACAATATTGGCTGGTACTTGGATTGTGTGGCTAAGGAGGGGCGTGTTAAGGTTTCTATTAATGCTCTGAAACCTTTGGTAACGCGAAAGAAATTTACCTTCCCCTCAGGAGAGTATGCTTCGCTTGAATTTGAATATGAGAGACTTGAGCGCCACTGTTTCACGTGTGGCTCCCTCTTCCACGAAGAAAAATATTGCACCTCAGGGTACTCTTATGATGTCTCCCCTGGTACTTATCAACGTAATACTCTATATCTACTAGAGTCAAACAAGATCCGTCAAGAGGAGCTCTTTGCTAATCGATCTTCTCACAATCGGTGTAATCATGAAGATGGCTTGTTGAGTCACGACCAAAGGAATGGCACTCAATATGATCCCACGTTCAAACGATCGTCGACTCAAGAGTCTCGCCAATTACCTCTTCAGAGGAGTCGAGACTTGCTTCCCACCAAAGATATTCGTCACTACAATCATGTTAGTCACCGAAACTACCCCCCCCCCCCCGATTCAAATATAGATGTAAAGAAGNTCGCATCAGTGGATTATATCCTCGCCGCCGCCTCCGCCACCACCTCTACCGACTCCGACTGATCAAACCCCCTTGGAGAAGACTCCTTCAAGCACACACACTCTCGTCGATCAGCTCTTGAGCGAATTTCACCACAAGAGCCTAGTCCCCAAGGAAATCCATATTGAATCGGCTATCTGTACCTGAAAACAAAGTGACCAAATTTCTACAGTCGGGGAAAAAGATACAATCCCAAGTCCAATGCTCTTTTGCAAACCTCCAGGATGTATCTGTTCACTATGATATCCCTGTGACTTTAACTCTTCCTCTTGCTGCGAAGCGTTCCAAGCTGTCCCATGGTGTCTCAAGTCATACCTGAGATGAAAGACAAAGGATCAGAACATAGATGTCGTCTGAAGCTACAGTTTCTGATATTCTTGTAGCCCCTCACGGTAAATTCCAGTTCTCTATAGGATCTTCAACATCTTATGATGACAATAAGCGACACAAAACTAGATCATATCGTAAGAGAATGACGGCTACGGAATGCTTGCGTGAAAGTGGTGCTTCTCAAGCTCGTACTTCTCATGTTATTTTTCCCTATTGCTCTGCCTCTCGATGCTTACCTCCTACTGAGGTTGCAGTGTCTTTGTCTAAACATTCTAAGGCCTCAGTTTCGTTATCTTGTAAGGGTTTGGTGGTAGCCCTTAAACCACCCAAGTCTCAATGATCATAACAAGTTGGAACTGTCAAGGGCTCAAGAACACCTTGACAGTTCGACGCTTAAAGGAATTGAGATTGACTCTTTTGCCAGACATAATGTTCTTGATGGAGACAAAAAAAAACTAATGAATATGTTTTTCAAGTTGGTAGATGGTTGGATTATGATAAGTTCTTCACTATCCCACCTTTGGGTTTGAGTGGGGGCCTTGCTCTCTTATGGAAAGATGATATATTCCTCGAGATTTTTTCACTCAACTCTGAACTTTATAGATACAAAAGTCTCGTTCTATAATAACACTTTTCACTTAACCTTTGTCTACGGAGCTCCGATTCAAAGTCAGTGGCACGCCATTTGGAATCATATTACAAATATGGCAGATTCTCGTGATGAATCATGGTTCCTAATGGGGGACTTTAATGAGTTAGTATGCCAAACAGAGAAACGTGATGGGCCTCCTAGACCCGAAGGTTCTTTCGTTGATTTCCGAAGCTTTATTTCAAACAATGGCCTGTGGGACTTGTGTTTTTCCGGTAACTTTCTTTCTTTGAGAGAGATGCGACATGATCACTTAATTCATGCACGTTTGGACCATGTTTTGGCGAATAATTCTGGCTTAGATTTATTCCCGACAGCTTTGATCACAGGCCAATTATCACTTATTTGGATGATTCTTGCCACAAAAAAGGGTTTGTTCAGGTTTGATAAGCGGTTACGAGAGATTGATGAGGTTTATGACATGGTTTCTACTGTCTAGTACGGTTCCACTAACTCCTCTATTGAGGCTAAACTTAGCCGAGTTCGGTGTGAGCTAATTAAATGGACAAAGGCCAGAAACTTTAATTCACAACAGCTCATTCATACAACTCAAAGAGCCTTAGATGAAGCTCTGTCGCGGCAACAGCGGATCAACCAGAAATCAATCGCTTACATTCAGTGCTTATGGCTGCTTATAAAGATGAAGAAAGCTTTTGGAGACAACGTAGTCGAGTGTTGTGGTTGCAAATTGGCGATCAAAATTCAGCATTTTTTCATGCTAGTACTCGTGGCCAAAGATCTATTAATAGGCTGACAGTATTAGAGGACCAAGATGGTGTTGCTCACGTTAAAGAACATGAGATTGTTCAAACGATTACTCATTATTACCAAGGGTTATTTACCACGGCGGGAGAATTGAATTTTACGATGGTAGACACGGCTCTACATGCTCTGGTTTCAGATATCCAGAATGCGGCGTTGACAGTGATCCCTTTGGCTGAAGAGATACGAACAACTACCTTTGATATCAATTCCGATAAAGCGCCTGGTTCGAACAGTTTCTCCTCTAGATTCTTCCACTCCTATTGGCCTATCATCGGGGCAGATGTAGTTACTGAGGTCTCAAGCTTCTTTGCTACTGGTACTCTTCCACCTCAATGGAATAAAACTCATGTGAGGTTGATTTCGAAGAAGCATGGTGCTAAGCGAGTGGCGGATTTTCGGCCCATAGCTCTATGTTCTTTCTACTATAAGATCATTGCAAAAATGTTAACCAAGAGATTAGGCTCCATTCTTCCTGGTATTATTTCTGAAAATCAGTCCGCATTCGTTCTTGGTCGAGCTATAACAGATAATGTACTCATAATGCATGAGATTCTTCTCTTCTTACGCCTATCTAAAGCAACGACCAAAAGTACTATGGCTGTAAAAACTGACATGACAAAAACATATGATCGTATAGATTGGATGTTTCTCTGTAAGGTTCTTCAAAGATTGGGGTTCTCTGCGAGGTGGATACACTGGGTAATGGAATGTGTCACGACGGTAACATACTCGTTCATGGTCAACGAGTTACCTTTTGGTAATGTGTGCCCGATGCATGGTTTGCGGCAGGGGAACCCTCTCTCCCCATGTCTTTTTGTCTTTTGTACTGAAGTCCTTTCAGGTCTTTGTCGACAAGCACAAACGGCTGGGCTGATCACGGGCATTAAGGTTGCGCACCGTAGTCCTCCAATTAACCACTTACTCTTCACAGATGACACAATGTTCTTCTGTAGATCCGATGCAAATACTTTCTGTGCATTGCGGTCTTTGATACGTTCTTACGAAAAAGTCTCGGGTCAACTCATTAATGTTTCAAAGTCTACTATTACTTTTTCAGCTAAGACGCCGGCTTCACGAAGACATATCGCGAAAAGGATCCTTGACATTCACTTAGAAGGTGGGAATGGTAAGTACTTGGGCTTACTGGAAAACTTTGGGCAACGAAGGCGAGACATCTTTGCTTCCACTGTTGATAGGATTCGACAAAAAGCATTGAGATGGTCTACACGGTTCCTTTCAAGTGCGGGGAAGGAGGTTATGTTGAATTCGGTCTTATTTGCGATTCCGACTTACTCAATTCATGTTTTAAGCTCCCGGTCTCTTTATGCAAGCGAATTCAATCGGTTCTTATGCGGCTTCTTTGGGATGCTAAACCAGAGGTTCATAAGACGTGTTGGGTAGCTTGGGATAAAATGACAACTTCAAAGAGGGATGGAGGTCTTGGCTTTCGAGATATTCAGGCACATAATACTTCTCTTCTCGCGAAAATAGGATGGCGACTTTTGACATAACCTGAGTCACTTATCGCTCGTATTCTACTTGGTAAATATTGCCATAGTAGCTCCCTTTTGGATTGCTTTGTTCCATCAAATTGTTCGCATGGTTGGAGGGGTATTTTGAACTCAAGAGAGATTCTCGTTAGAGGAAGAGGCTGGCTGGTGGGAGACGGCACAAGTATTAAGGTATGGGATGATCCATGGCTATCTACGGATACTCCTCTATGTCCGATGGGACCAGCTCCTCAGTCCGCTCTGTCTTTACGTGTTACAAACCTGATCTTGCCTCACTCACGACAATGGAACTAGACGCTTATTGACCTCCATCTTCCTCATTGTAATGAGTTAATTCGTCAACTTCCTCTAAGCTTAAACCGAGTGAATGATGTGCAAGTATGGTTACCAGAGAAAAGAGGCATTTATACTACCAAATCAGGCTACGTAATACATCGAAATGCTACTGAGCAAAACCGTTCTGATGAGGAGTTCAATTGGCATAAATGTCTTTGGAAGCTCAAGATGATCCCTAAGATCAAAACTTTTCTATGGCGCTATGTTCGTAATGCCTTACCTGTTTCTTCTCAACTTCACGCAAGAGGTATCCTTCCTGAGGCTAAGTGTGTTCGTTGTTCCACGCCAGAGACTGTCAACCATGGTCTTCTCACATGCCCGTATGCTCAAGAGGTATGGGACTCAGCACCTCTCACTTTCGGCCCTTTTACACAGGTCCCCACCCTCTCGTCGTTTCTTATGATGGTAAGAACCTCTGTTGGACTGCCTCCTATTGGTATTATGATGGCATATTACCATGCGTGGATTTGTTAGGCCCTTTGGCTAGCTCGAAATGCTCTGGTTTTTGAGAAACAAGTGTTGCTCCTTGCCACTATGCTGAGTAACGCATGCAAAGCAGCAAAAGAATTGGTGTTAACTACAGTTTTAAAGCCAAAGCAGAGATTAACACGTTCGAGAACGGGTACGAATACTATCACGACACAGGTTTATGTTGATGCATCTTGGGATCCGTCAACTTTTAGGTTCGGCCTTGGTTGGTCTTTCCGCTCTGATGCGGACTTATCTTTAGGAGATTTCTCCGACACAAAAGCAAATGTCAAGTCGGCCTTAATGGCTGATCGTTAGCTTTGCTTGCGGCAATGCATTTCGCCAGGGCTCGAAGAGTTTCTTCTCTTCAAGTTTGTTCTCATTGCCAAGTTCTCGTGAATTTGCTCCATAATCGGGACGTAAACAATTAGCTTTATGTGATCCTCAATGATGTACGAGAGCTTGTGAGTGATTTTACTTTGATTTCTTTTAAGTTTATTGATAGATTAGATAATAAGAGAGTTAACAGCTTAGCTAGAGAGGCTTTAACCTCGCGTTCTACCTCATCGGTTGAGGCTTGAGTAAAGTTTGGTGTGTTTCCGTGCCAAAAAAAAAGCGTACCATTTTGGAATGTGTTTCTTCTGAAACAAATGTCATTGCAAAATATTAATGTAAAAATTGACATGGAATTATTCGGAATGCGTCCAACGATACCGTGACGTAGAGGTTTTGGGTAGATAAATGAAAGTTTCTCCTTAAAAAAAAAGAACTCGAACTCTTAATATTCGAACATTAAAAAAATAGTAAATCCTTATAAAATGTGTAAATCATGCAATTGTGGTAGCCTCGTAGTGTAATGAGGTAAATCTCAGAAATATTCAAATTTGGAACTTAAAGAAATAAGTTGTCAATGGAGAATATAAAACCCTATAATATACTTTTTAATTTGGAACTCTAGCCATTAGGTACGAGAGCCTCCTGATCGACTCCCATGAGTAGAGAATGTTGATCTAATCACTCAAAACAATTTAACCTTAATAGGGGAGGATTCTTAACCCTGAGGTCCAGCGACCCAAAGTTGTAGTCAACTTTTGCCCCATATCTGGGGATTAGCTAATCGGGTGGATGGCCAAGAGTTACGTCGGGAACGTTTTGCCTTCGGTTCCAATGTGAGGAAGATCTTTACGAGGTTTTACATAAAGCACCCTTCCACTATAAGCGATGGATGGTTATGCTTCAATGATGTGAACCTATCATCTCTGATTTCTTCCCTTCTATCAGCACTTTCTGGATAATCTTTCGTGATCTTCGTCTGCATTACTATAAAGTTGATAATTTATCGGCAATAGGAGATAATTAGGGAAACCCTTGGACTACGATGAACATCGGGGACGGAGAAAAGTCGCAATCAATGCTTTGAAACCCTTACTAGTTCATAAGATCTACAAGTTTCCTATGGGAGAGAAGGCCAATTTGGAGTTTAAATACGACAAATTACAATTTCACTGTTTCCATTGTGGGTCTCTGTTCTACGATAAAAAGGATTGTTCTCTATCTCCACACTCTGTGTCCTCAGATAATGACTCAAGTTACAACCAACGTAACATATTCCTCCAATTGGAGTTCGATCGCCTCAGACATGGTGACCAAAAACCTTCTTCACGTCATCATTTCCCTCCACAATATGTGGATATGGATCGTCATCATCAGTGATTCAACTCTCATTATAGATACGATCACGGTCGCGTTCCCTCTTTCAAGACGAGACAAATTAGATCACCATTTATCGCCTTCCACTACTTCTGTGGCTAAGGGATCCCTCCACTTTAGTAACCTTGACCCTCGTCGCTCTAATGTTATGGTGGAACTTGGAATAGGCGAGACTATGATTTGCATCGGCATGACACAATTTATGTTCCACGAAATCATTCTCGTAATGTTGAGCAGCTTAACTAGGAGATGAGACAACTCCCACCTCCGCCAGTACCATCCCTTCTAGCACCTGGAATACAATCACTGCTGGTGATGGATTCAAGTACATCTCATTCTCATTGTTCTGCATTAGAGGGTATTGATGCTGCCCCTCCAAAGAACTCAGCTCTTTCATGGCTATCTACAGCTCCTCCAATGGTTGATCTACTACTACAACCAGGGAAGAAAGTTCATTCTAATCTCCATATCCATCCACTAATCTGCAAGATGTTCCTGTTCGATATGACGATATGCGAGAAGTATCTTCAATTTCAAGGAAGCCACCTGATGCTGCTTGTATAGTTCGTAATAAACGCCAAAAGGTTCGGGCAGAGACCTCTAACGATGTTCTGATTCTAGACCAAGGACTACGATAACTGCAATTCAATGTGGGAGTTCCCACTACTCAACAAGCACCACCAGTTCCATCAGCTAGAGCTCACATATGAATTTCCTCTAATGCTACTACTAACTCTCAACGTGTGTCTTTTTCCAAGAAGCGATATATTCCTAGGGCAAAGCCATCGCCACAGAAGAAATATGCAACCAAAGCTTCTTTGTGTTCGTCTAATGTGCCTCGTGTTGAGGATACTTCTACTTTCAATGTCCATGTTAATGCTATTTCTAAGGTCTTAGTAACTTCACTTTTTAAGGGTTTGGTTGTTTCCCAAAAACCATTCAAGAATTAATGATCATAACTAGTCGAAACTGTTAGAGACTAAGGAACACCCTGACGGTTCGACGCCTAAGGGGCATTTAAAGTTTTCCTGAACATTATGTTCCTAATGGAAACAAGAAACCAAGATGATTATGTTCTTCAAGTGTTCCAATGAATGGGATATGAACAACATTTTATGGTTCCACCTTTGTAATCTGGTGGAGGCTCGACACTCTTCTGGAAAGGAGACATGGACCTTGAAATTATCTCATCTTGTCCCCATTTCATAGACATTAAACTTAAATATCAAGATAAAAACACCTTCATAACGTTTGTATATGGTGCACCACTACCGGAGAAAAGATTAGCGGTGTGGAACTGTTGGAATTCGTAACGATTTATAAACAATTTATAAATATATTTACGA
>OVAN01014949.1:0-11662 GCA_900406275.1 Anastatica hierochuntica
AAGTGGATGAAACTAAGCTAAAATGATCTTAATTATGCATGAAAATATATATACATCAAAGGGTCTTGGTACTCGCTCTGAAGCAAGCTCCACCATCAAAACTCTTCACCTGAAGGATGTTGTTCATCAATTTCTTCACAGCAGTCTTGTCCTTCTCTTTAAACTCTGGTGTGAGGATGACCCTGGCCTTGGAGAAAGGTTTGAATTTCCCTCTACGGTACACCTTGTACTCAATTACACTTCCATCGCATTCTTGAGGGATCAAGGTCAATTTAGAATCCTCCTTAACAGTGTGCTCTTTCTGCTTCACTTTCTTTTTGGTTTTGAGTTTTTCACAGTAGAATGAACGTCTCCATCCAGGACTTCTTTGACGTCGTTCTTTTCAACAATCTCCAATGTGTGTTTACTCAATAAACCATGATCTTCGTCAATTTTTGATAAAGAAATATGAAACGAATCCTAAGTCTAAGGTTCCTCCACAGACTCCTCAATCACATCAGTCAATGTGTCAACCAAAAATGTATGCCCATCAATGTTTGGCTTCTTCGTCGACTTCTCGAGGTTGAAACGTACATCCAGTTTCCCCAACTGCAGATCAATTTAATCATTCTGAACATCAATCATCGCTCTAGCACTGGACAAGAATGGTCTACCCAAGATGATAAGATCCTGGGGTTCTTCGTCGAGCTCAAAGACTACGAAATCAGTGAATACATATCCTTTGCCAACATCAACAGGAATGTCATAGAGGATACCTACTGGCCTTCGAACTGATCTATCAACTAGTATCAAGGATATCTTTGTGGGCTTATAGTTCACCATATTTAGCTTTTGCGAGACAGACAACGACATCAAACTAACTCCAGAGCCCGAGTCACACAGACATCTCTTGAAGGTAAAAGATCAAATCCTGCAAGGTAGTACAAAATCACCTGAATCCTCGCGTTTGTCTGGTGCAATGTTCTGTAGAACTGCATTACACTCTAAAGTAAGCACTGATACACCCTGCTCTAAAGTCATTCTAGCTAAGAGAATCTCCTTCATGTACCTCTTAAGAGAAGGTACTATCTTGACTGCTTCTACGAAAGGTAATCACACATGTAATTAACCTACTAGATTCTTCAATTTCTGATACTCGCGTTCCTTGATATTTTGACGGGGTCTAGAAGGATACGAAGGCGTGGGAACATAAGGCGGGGGCGGTACATAGTCATCTTCAACTTCCAATTGCCTCTTTTTATTGTCAAAGTATGGTATGCTTACACCTGGACAAGGATCGATCGATCTTGGGGCAGGGATCGATCGATATTGGGGCAGGATCGATCAATCTTGGGGCAGGGATGGATCTATCCTTGTCCTTTTGTCCAGAGGTGTTTGAAGTAGAATTTGACAAGGATCAATCGATCCTAGTGCAGGGATCGATTGATCCCTGTCCTTCTGTTTTGGACAAATGTTTTACCTCTTTTCTACTTCGCACCGTTATAGCACTGCAATATTCTTTGGGGTTCTTTTCCAGTTTGCTTGGAATTACGCCAGGTGGAGCTCTATTACTTGCAGAAGTCTGAGCACTTATGTTTTCAGCAATTTCATGTGAGTGCTCAATGTCTCGAACTTCCCATTGAGATCATTAGACATGTTATTCACCTTCTGATTCAAGTCCGCAGAGGACTTTGTCTAATTTTCTAGGACTTGATGCAACATTGTCTTCACCTCACTATCTTGAGAAGACGTAGAAAATTGTCCTTGGTTCTGATTCTGATAACCCGACTGATAGTTGTTCTTGAATCCTCCTGAACTAAACTGCTTCTGTTGATAGCCACAGTTCCTGAAACCACTGCTCTGATTCTTGTTCTTATACCTGGAGTTGAATACACTCTGATTCTGTTGGTATGGCTTATTTTGGAATTGATTTTGTTGATTGAAACCTCTATTACCAAAGTTCCTTTGACCTCCAATGAAATTCACATCTGCTTGTCCACAATTCAGCTCCTCAGACATGAACTCGTGATACATTTTTCCCAATTTCTGCTCTTGAAGCACAAGTACATCATTCTGTTCCCCCAAAAAATGTACTCCTTGCTGCTCTCTTCTCATTAGCTCATCGAGCTTTGACTGCAGATCATCAATTCAATTCACATCTAATGATACAACCCCTCTACCACGATTAGCTTGGCTATTCGCCATATTATTCACCACCATATAAGCTTCTTTTACAATCTTAGTCATGAAGTCACCATTGCTCGCAGTCCATAGCATTCTGATATTTCTCCTCAACTCCATTGTAGAAAATGTTGAGGAGATTCCAATCTGTGAAACCATGATGAGGACAATCATTGTGGTACTCCTTGAATCGCCCCCAAGCTGCATGAAACTCTCAGAACCTAACTGGTGAAATCCAGCAATCTTGTTTCGGAGAGACATGGACCACAAATTAATAAAGAAATGCCCTAGAAACGCAGCGTTGATCTCGTCTCAAGTCTTCAAAGAGTCATGCTCTAGATTGTTGTACCATCTCACAGCCTTGTCATTCAGTGAGAAAATGAATAACCTGCATTTCAAAGTTTCAGCAGGTACTCCGTTGTGCTGGATAATATTGTAGATGGCTTCAAACTTATCCAAATGGTGCATTGGGTTCTCAGATGGCAACCCATGAAACTGATTATGCTGCATCAAGTTAATGAGACCAGTCTTGATCTCGAAGTCTCTTCTCTCTATTAGAGGCGAACGAATCCCAACACGATTCGCATAGAAGGCCTCCAAAGTATCATATTGCGCCAGAGTTACCATCTGTTGAGATTGATTTTCACGTTAATGCCCCGCAACTGTAACATTCTGCTGGCCTACTTGTTGAGCACCAGCATTAGCACCACCTTTAGCAGGTGGATCAGCTCTTGGAAGTACTCCAGGAAACAAAGGATTTTTTCGGACTTCAAGATTCTCCATGTTATCATCCATGATATTTGCGAACTCAAACTCCGAAATAACCTCCACCATCTTCTCTTTATTCTTCTGTCTCTCTAGATGCCCAGGTTCCGGCTCAAAATTGAGAAGATACTTGATTCCTTGGCTTCTAGTATAAGGCATGTTCATGCACCTTAAAGCACAAGAAAAAGAAGAAAAAGAAGAAAAAGAAGAGATTAAACTAAATAAACAAAATGTCTTAGGCACGCAATGATCCTAAGTTTTAAGACGACCTATTGGTCACCGACAACGACGCCAGAAAACTTGATAACTCAGGTTTTTTTCCCGAGAAAACACTGCAAGCGCACAGATAAGTACGTTGTAGTGGTTTGGGATCGAATCCACATAGACCAAAGGTAGCACATAGAATTTCGGATCAAACGGGGGTTAAAGCGAAAAGGATGATTTGGTAGAGATGCAATATTTCAAAAATAAAGAAGAAAGTTAGCAAAGAAATGACAGTGGGATGTAAATCAATCAAAGAAGAGTTGGGCATTGGGTATTCTTAGGGAAACATTCCATTGTTGATTAAAGTTGTTAATCGGGGAACAAGTTTTAAACCGTCTTGAACTCAAACACGATTATAGAATTAATCTACTTTCGTAGTATAAATTCCCTATGTATTAGAAACCTTGAGATTAACTTCTGTTGACTCTTGGATTCTAATCATGCATTCTAAACAGGTTTGATAGGTTCACAATTCACTTAAACATCAACTTCCATTAGCTTAAAATAAATTGCTCTTGTAGGATTCATTCATGCATTAAATCGAACACTTTCCAGGTGTTAAACAACCTAAGATCAGAAACTAAGTGATCAAGTTATTTTCAGCATTAAGAACAATCCTAGATGAAGATCCAATTGATTAATTCTCGAATCAAACAATTATATGTCATTAATTCATGTAATCCCAATTTGAGAACCCTAAACCCAACAAACGAACTACTCGCTCATGATCAGAGAACAAACACAAATCAAATCAGAGAGGGACATGATTGTATTGATCAAAAATAAAGAGTAAGGGTTCAGAAAGCTTCTCAGATTTGAAGTACGGGAGATGATTCTTCTCCCAAAGGTTTACAAGTCTCTCTCATAGCTCCCAAAGTCAGAAAACCAGCATTATCAATCTAATAACACGAGTCTAGGTCTTTGATATGTAATCCAGTTCCCGATAAGTCGGTTCGGTTCTGTAAATTTGGTCTACGAAATCGAGACAAAGATCGATTGATCCTGGATGCTTGAAATTCTTCCAAAATATGATTTTCCGCACATTCAAGCTCGATACCTGTAAAAACACTAAAGAACACAAAACCGCTCCAAAGAGAGCCAAATACATAATAAAAAACATACTTCTCGACTAAAACCTGTAATAAAAACCCATAAAATGCTAATACATCAAGTACCAATAAAAGAACACATAGACTCAACTCAAACGAGATCCTAAACAATTTCAACCCACAATCGATTTCTTTCCTCTTCCTTATTCACTTTAAATGCTTTTTAGAGACTGATTTCTCCCTACTTTTCTAAGGTATCATTTTTTTTCTATCAGCCTCTGAGAATCGATTTTTCCCTAGTTTTTAGGGTATCTTTTTACTTTTTCTCTTTATTCTTTTCTTTCTAAACACATTCAGATCTATTGGTTCTGAAATTCACAATATGCACAAGTAATTAGCTGAAAATTTTTATTAAGGAAGGAAAAGATGAACCTTATACTTAATTTTGTCAGGTCCGAAGAGGAGTTTTATTCAGTGCATACCAAGCCCCAAAATGAGAAAATTAAGTTCATTTAAATGTTGAGTGACTAAGGATTACCTGGATATCAAGTGATATGGTGTCTCGATTAGTTGATTTATCTGCACTTTTCTGATTGGTAAAATTGCAATGAATCACTAATACTATGGGCACTAGTCATTAATCATGTGGTTAGTTCCAAGATTTACTTGTTTTTGGACCATTTTGAAAACGTTTATGTTTTGAAAATTTTTGAAAACGACTCAAAAAGAAAGAAAAAGTTTCAAAAAAAGGAAAAGAAGCATTAGTAACAACAAGAATTCCTCCGGACTTAACTTTCATCGTCCCGATGTAAAATCAAGTGAGGAAGATATTGAAAACTAATGTAAAAGGTAAGGAATATAAGTTACTAAGTTGCTGGTCGAAATTATAAGATATGAACGGTCATTTATGATGTTTCGGTAAACCGAAATGAAGTTCAATGGTCCATTTTTGTAATCCGGCAAGACTGCTCCGACCTAATTGAAAACTTACTACAAAATAGCAAATTTGGTTAGGAAAGATGAAGTATAAATGCTGAAGATCATACCAATATTGCTGTGGCCAAGATTAGTCTTATTGGAATGCTCGATTTGGCTCCTCGTGATGAGAAATCGGGCTGGTGCAATTCTAGCCGTTCCAAGGCTGGTATTTCTTGAAAAACGTCTTTTTCATATGCTACTAAGTAGTAAATTGTCAATTTGATAAATTGGTTCGTTTGGCGGAACTCGTTTTGGATTTAACCGAATTTTCTTCGGTTTCTAGCTAATTCGGTGCTCCAAAATGAAGTATGAGCGCTTCCAATTCTGCTTGAGCCATTCTTCATAAAATTCCTACTTTATCCAGGCATTTTCAATGGTAGGATCTGGTTCAACATCGTCGGTTTTGTGTCCCGTTGAGCCAAAAGTCGAGGTATAGGTCGGCCAGCCACTTCCCAATGTTTTCCTAAAAGTATTTGATGATATTCAGCTGCCTTGAAAGTTGGTTTGGCTAATATTGCTCTTGAGGTGCTCTGAATGTTTTCTTAGTCCTTTTGAAAGAGTTTTTGAGCCTTTAAATGTAACTGAGGAGTGGCTTTACCTTGATCGGATCATTCATGGCTTCAAAATATTCTTCATTATGATCACAACACTCCTAGGAGTGAATAGAAACTGAAGTTCCTTGTCCAAATTCTCGCAATTCTTGCTCCATAGGCTCACCTTTATATTTTAGGGTCTTTAAGGAGGTTTTAAAACCTCTAAATGTCCTTTACATCATTTGTGAGGTGCTGGAAAAAACTTGGTTGATTCCATGCTTGCCAGTAATGAAATGGCTAAGTTGCAAGAATTGCTAGGTATAGGCTCCTTGTAGCTCCAAGAGTGTTTTCTTGTGTTCTTGATGTTTCAGCCTTGAAAATAACAATTAAATGGTGCATATATGTTGAATTAGAGTGATTACCTTGAAGGATTTGAGTTTCTGCATGATCCGGCCAAGAGAATGATTAAACAGACGTTCAGAACTGTTTTTCTCGACCATACACTGATTTGGATGGGTAATGGGTTGGTCGGGTGGTGTATAAGTCTGTCCGGATAGGGGAAAGTCTTGGGAAATAGTTTGACCGGATGGTGGAAGTCGTATGATTGGTTTTAGACGAGGGAAGGGTCGCGTCCGGTGGTGGAGGGTAAAGGCCACGGACGGTTGGGGTAAATTGGTGTTGGGACCGGTCGGGGGGGGGGGGGGGGGGANGACAGGCAGCCGGTCGTGGCATCTCTGCGGGCTGGTGCTGGAGGATAGGCAAGGCAGGCTGGAGCTATGGCTGGGACCGGTTTTTGACACCAGAGGAGAGGCGGCCGGTCGTGGCGTTTATGCGAGGCGCGACTGTTTTGGAGCTGAGACCGGATGACAGAGCTCTCAGGACCGGTTTTGACACAAGAACCTTCACGGCAAGTGTTGGGTCATTATTACCTCGTGTGGTTTGAGAGACGTAGGTCCTAGCACTAGTCGATCCCTTCCTTTTGGCGAAATCCGGTATTGTGGTTCCATGACCCTGTGAGAAGCTCAAGCATCCCGAACATGTCCGGATTAATTTTTCTCTATTTTTCTTCCTTTTCAATATAAGTTCCTATGAAAAACAAAGTACTAAAACATTCAAATCATTTAATAAAAACCAAGAGCACCAAAATTAAACAACTTATTTCTAAGATCATTGTTAAAAAATCGAAATTAAATTAAACTAAAGAAATAAACCGTATGAATTGTCTCCCATAAAGCACTTGTTTCTAGTCAATTAGGTCGACTCCTGGGTGTTTTTAGACGTGAGGATGCCTTAATGGAGAATTTAATCTCCATCCTCTTGTTGTAGATCCTTGAGATGAAATCTTGTCATGTTCTTGTGCTTCTACCTCAAAAGAAACTCTTTGGATCAGTTGAGGACACTGAATTTCCATTTCTGGATATCCATGAGGTGTTATCTTGTAGAAAGCGTCCTTCTTCGTATGAATGAAGTAAATTCTTCCATTTGGTCAATCCATAATAGCTTATACAATTGCAAGAAAACTTCTTCCAAGTATCAAACTTGATGAATGGTTCGTCAATACTTCAAATACCTGAAAGTCAGTAGGCACAAAATCATTATTAATTTTTATATAAATTCCACGTAATCCTCTTACAGATATTTTTATCGATCCATCTACGAAGATTATGCACACTTTCGAAGGCCTTAGGGCTGTAAAACCAAGTCGTGTTACGATGTGTGTTGCATGAGATTCACTCCAGCTCCTGAATCGCATAGAGCATTCTCAAACACTTGTTTGTTGATTGAAAAATTAATGATGAAGTGCCTTGGGTCCTCCAATGTCTGGAGTGTGATAAAACGCCTGTTAGGGTCCCGTATCTTGTCAAACAACGCTTATATGTTGTACAAGTCTTGTAAATTGTTTTCGAAACAATCCCTGAGTTCCCGTTGAGTAGTCCATGCTCTATCAAATGACATATCTGCTGGTGGCTCTCGAGATATTTTTAAAAATACCTTCCACTTATCCCTTGAAATGGAAGAACTTGGTTCTCATGTTCCCAAGTAGACATTATTGTTTTTGTGCTCAAACCGACGCCTAGTTTTCGGTTGAGTTTCTCGGATCCTTGTTGTCCTCTTAAAGGGCCTACGTGATTCCACTCCTTGGGGCGATCTTTGATTGTCCAATGTCTAGAAATCAAAAGTTAGGACCTCTCCCTTCAGGTCATAAGGACTAGCGACGAAATTGGTGGAGTTTTCTTCATTATCCACTAGTTTCTTCTCGATATCTTTGAGATGAGAGCTTAGGAGATCAAGATTGATCATGATGTATATAATTTCAGGGGATTTATGGTATATTCTTCCCAGGTTTTACTTAGCATCTTGCTGCTCATTTTCAATTCTTGTGCTAGTTTCATTGGCACTAGTCACCAACTTTTCCAGATTGTCTTCTAGCTACTTGATATTCTCATTCAGCTCGTCTTTGAAACTTTTGATTCTAAGATTTAAGATCCTAAAATCAGCAGAGCAACTCCTTTGCTTAGTTTCCACGACCTCAACCAAAGATTAAGTCTTTTGTCCATAGCTTTCACGTTCCTGCTTTCTTCAAGGCAATTTTCAATGTCTTCTTTGGATTCTTCAGGTTTTTGCAGGAAACAGGTGTTGAATAACTCTTGGAGAGCCTCTTCTATGTTATTTAGATGCATGTCTAAGCCTTGAACAGTGAGTTTAAGCTTCTCAATCCCCTCTTCAAGGACTAAATTCTTGTTATCTATGATTGTATAGATTTTTTGCTCCATGTCGCTTTGAATCTCGAGAAGTTGCCATGTCAAGTGCTTGACCTTGAACTCAAGAGACTTTAAGGGCATGTAGGGACTTAGAGAATGAGATCAGGGCTGTGATACATCTGACCTTGGAGTGTTAGGTCGTGAAAGATATTGTAGTCGTTCATGGGGAAGGAAACTGTGGAGATTTCGGTTCAAGGATCTCCTTCCATGGGTGCGAGGTTCAGATCATCTTTGTTGGGATTTTTTTATGTTTTCGAGTGGTATAGAATTGAGATGCCAACCTCCTTGAGTGAATTCATTACTTTTAATTCGCCTCCAATCATGTTCTCTTAGGGGTTGATCTCTCGGTTCATCATAGCCTCTCTCTCTCTCTCGCTGATAGAAATGAGGATAGTACTGAGTTTCCTCCATGAATTCGATTGAATGAGGATTAGTGTTGTTATATCCTTCAAAATTTTTGTTCATGGCTTTAGAGAGGGTTAGGGTTTCGAAGTTTTGGCTATGGTTTCTTGTGTTTTCCCTGTAAAACACAGGAAAACACAAGAGAAACATATAAATAAGTTAGTAGGATGGAAAAAGCATATTCCTAATGGAAAAGGGATAATTACAAAGTGTTATTATCTATAAAGAAAAAGATCCACAAAATTTTTAATCAATTAATCTAAATCTAAAATGTTAATATCCTAAAAGAATTAAAATAAGTTAGAAGAAATAGCAAATTGAAATGTTTACAACGAAAACTGAGATTTTTAGCTAAATATCGAAATTCACAAGAAAGAAAAGAAAAAAAAAAGAAAGTTTTCCTAGACTTAATCCAAGATCTAAATCCTAAGGTAAATGTTACTAGTCCCTGGCAATGGCACCAAAAACAATGATGTGTGGTCAAGTTTTACCCCAGTTAAAACCTACCTGCAAGTCTACTGCATCTGCAGTAATACTTAGGGATCAAATCCAGAGGGACTAGTTATTAACACATAGAACTTATATGATTTTATTAAGGTAAGAACAAAATATGTAAGGGGTTTGTTTGGTTTATATTTGGTTTTTATGGTTTACATGCCAATATACAAAGGGTAGATCAATGATATGATATTCATCAAACATCAAAGAGTTAAAGTGAACAAGCAAGAACTAAAACTCGACTAGGGGCATAATGCTTCAGTCTAGAACACAACCTCTAATGTAAATATTCTCCATTTTTGAGGTTCGAGATTTTATATTTAAATCACCAAGGGTCAATGCCTTTTGGACAGCCTTGTAGAGACTAAACACGCATTAAATCGATCAAGGATGATTGTTCACGATTCTAAGTAGATCCACTTTCGTTCCCTACTTAGAAATGATCATAAAATACTACTTCCAGAAATATGTTAGCTTTTGGAATGCATGCTACTTTAGATCTACTCGCTAACAGGCCTACGAAGCAAATATAATTATCGTTCAAGCAGAGATAATAATTTTACTGATAAAACCTAGTCGTTTAGTAATCTTATTCAAGTAAACTCATTGACTCCTTGTAATCTACTGCCTAACATGCAAACTAATAGATCAAAGACATGTAAACATGAAATCAATCATGGAAACAAGCATTCATATTAAATCAAAATGGAGAATTATTGATAAAACCGAATGATGAAAAAAAGATGGATGTTTTGAGATGAGGTGGATCCTTTGGAGGGTAACAAGGGGCACGAACACAAAGGGTGTCGTTCCTACCTACTTAGAAACTTATTCGATCTAAAACCTAAACAACTCTCTTGAAAACAAAAGCTAAAAGGAACTATTTATAGTAAAACTTCACTATTAGGTTAGATGAGTAAAATTGGGCATTAATGCCTCCGAATGTTGGGCTTCATATAAACGGGCCTTGAGTTGAGCTCTTGGGCTTTAAAAGGACTAGAGTAGAGACAATTGAGTCTGGAGATTTTCTAGTTTGAAACTCAAACGGTCTTCCTTTTGTTTTGGCCTTTCTCTGCACCCTTCATCTGCAAGACATCTGGACCAATCTTCAGTATAATTGACATAAATCTTTGTACGCTACTCCAAATCATGTGAAACGACCTTGATATGAAATCTAACTCAAATATCGAGCTCTTTTTAAAGTTTCATCGAAATCCATTAATGGTAATGTAACATCCCTATCCCTAGCCCATTTAATTTATTCATTCAATCCTTAAAGCCCATTAATTAAATTTAATTAAAAAACCTCACTTTCTCTTTTTCTTAAAAAGTCCCACATTGGATATTTAATCATTCCTCCTTCCCCTCCTCCCCCTATAAATATAGTCATTCCCCTTCTTATTTCCTTTACAAGTCAGAGCAATACTCTGCACACGGGGTCGGCTTTCCGTCTAGTCCCCGTAGGCTTTTAGCCACCATCTTAGGCGGATTCTTTCCGGCGAGTTCCCAGGATTTTACCGGTGAACTTTCCGAATTCTTTGTGGAGTACTGGGCAATTTCCCAAAAGGTCTCGACGAGCTCCAATGCTTTTCCGGTAAGTCAATCTTTTCTTTTCATTTCTTTTTAGTCTTCGGTTAGGTTAGTTGGTGTGACCTGTTAGGGTCTATTAGGGCGTCAGACTCGACCTTTTTAGCCGGTTTAGTCTGATTTAACAGGTTCGGCTCGGTTTTTGCAGTTTAGGTTCTTTCCTTCAACTTTTCATATTTTTCGTTCCGTTTTGCCCCGGTACAGAGTTTCCTTTTTGGATAGTTTCCAAGTATGGCAAGTTTCCATATTTGGAAGTTTTCATTTAACGAAAGTTTCCTTTTCACGCTGGTTTCCCTTTTTGGTAGGTTTTTGGGTGAGGTCTAACTCGGGTTTCCTGGTCCATGTTTTTCTTTCCGGAGGTGGATCGTCTGCCAGTCAAGTCGAGAGTTCAGACTTGAGGCAAAGGTGAGGGGTAGACCCATATACTTCTCAGGCTTTCCCTATTCACTCTTTCTCACGTAGTCTAGCACCGAAACATATTGTTTGAGTTTGTTTGGACTCTTGATTGCTTGCTTGATTTTAGATGAATGTTAGGACTGATTTCACATAGTACTTTTATCCTTTAATTGTTAGNTAGATTAGGGTAAACCTGGTATTTTTTGAGAAAATATGAAAGATTGATATGTGCATGTAACAAATGAGTTGATTTTATGAGACTAGGTCC
>OVAN01014950.1:0-11662 GCA_900406275.1 Anastatica hierochuntica
TTCATGCATGTTTTAGAAAACCAATATTAACTCTAAAATATGTAAAATAAAATTGTTATTAACATTTCTATGATAAAATTTGTCCATAAAAATACGTCCACACACATTCTGTCGTAGTTTAACAACGTAATTGTGTCCACGATCAAAAGTAAAATTGTCCACAAAAATACGTCCATGCATGTTTTAGAAAACCAATATTAACTCTAAAATACGTAAAATAAAGTTGTTAACGTTTCTATGATAAAAGTTGTCCATAAAAATACGTCCACGCGCATTTTGTCATAAAAGTTGTCCATAAACATTGTCAAATTTTAAAAATATGGATCTTACGTTGAATATTTAGATAATAAATGAAAGCAAAGCCATAGAAAAATGCTAAACCGTTGAGTTAATGACACGTGTCGACGTCTAATCTGAGTTGAAACAATTGAGACAAGACCACCAAGTGGGGGCCGCATCTTTGACCTATAAGTCATCTCATACAGACTCTATGCGAATTTGTCCACAGATCTGTTGTCCACAGGGGTAAAATGGTATTAAAGAAAAATGAACATTAAAAAAGTGCTCAAAAGTCAAAAGGTGTCTATGGGTGTAATTGAAATCACAAAAGTGACTCTTTGTGTAATTCTCTCATTAAGAAATCATAATTCTAAAGTTTACCGAAGAGCCCATTGTTATCTCAAGTTAAATACAAAGAAAACATCGTAAGCGCACAACAATTCGCAGTAGTATTTTTGGGGTCGAATCCAAAGAGACCAGTTATACACTGAGACATTTAGTTCATATCAAGTTAGAAAACACATAAATAGTTGCTGTTTTTCGAATTGCAATGTAAACAAAAGAGAATTTAGATAAAACGGTGTAAATTAAATGAATTAAAAACGGTTAGGCATCAGAAATTTCGTAGGAAATCATATCATGAATGTAGGAAATCTATCAGACAATCAACTGTATAATTTTGTAGTCTCATGGCTCCAATTACTATGTTTAACAATCTAAAAAAACTAACTCTCCAAAAATTCAATAAATTAAACATACATTAAGTTCAAGTTTTGATTAGTTCACAAGGCACCTTACCACCAACTCTCGTTGGCTAAGGATATTTTGGTCACATTGATTATTTTAAACCAATTAAACCAACTCTTGTTGTATTAAATTAACATAAGATCATGAACTAGGTCATCAATCAAGTTCGAGCATTAAGACAATCCAAGTGATGAACTCGATCAAAAACTCATTAATTAAATAATCTTAACATTCAATCTAATAATTTCCCTTCAAACCCTCAAAGCTAACTATAGAGCTACTCACACATAGTAAACAGAAACAAAATACATAGATGAACTGAAAGACATAATCAAGTAAAATGTTTCATAAAACTTATCCAAAAGATTCAGAGTCAGAGATTCATCTCCCCAATTGCTTACAACTCAAAAGCTCTGAAATAGTTCTAAAAGCTAGTGTAAAAAACTAAAAAACATCATATGCTATTTATAGTGTTTTGAACTTTTCTGATGGAGAAAAGAAAAATAGATAATACATTGGAAATTTCATATCTGACTATGATAGGAGGATCAATCATTCGAGGTTGTGAATTGATCAATCATACCTCCATGGCATTGACAGATCGATCAATCAATCTTTTGGTTTCATCAGTTTTTCTTTCGGTTCATCATTAACTTTCCAAATCCTATAGACTCTTACACTCTTCCTTAAAATTACCCAAGCACCTAAAATACCTAAAATGCAAAGTAAAGACTTCGAAAAACCTAACAACCATTGAAAATGATATCAATATTTACTAAAAATAGAATTATATCACCCATGTCAAGATAAGTCGAGCTTATTTATCTGCAGGTTAACCTGGTTTTTGCCCCATTATAATTTAGATTTGGATATTCCATGGTTATCATATACATGAGAACCTAAAAAGGGTAAACATTATCGGCATTCCATAAGCTCCAATAAAATTACCATTTCATGTTAAAGAAATAGAGACGTTATCAGCAACAAGCTTTGTTTCATCACTTGTTGAGCGAGGCCCGAAGATTTTCCAGTTTGGATCCTTCTCAGATGTACAACTAATTGGGACCTCCTATTTGAAAAAACTATCATGTTGACGCCCTCCAGCATGAAAGGGAAGATTCAAAAGCAAGTATGTGTCATCAGAGGTATAAAAAAGACTCCAGAAGTATAACCCAGTAAAAGGAAAACTTATTACTCTTATGATACCTTAGTCAACATGAATTCCAAAACCTATACCTTTATGGTTACCTCCAATTGAAGCCATTGCAATCCCAATGAGTGTAATGAGTTAGAACTGTAAAGGATATGGAAACATTGAGACAATTTATCGTCTTTGGAAGATATTTAAGGTTTCAAGGATTTCTTCTTTGTTCTTCAGTTTTAAAAGCTTGCCGGAGAAGCTCTCACCTTTTGTATCTCGACATAGAGAAAATTTTAAGCTCCTACTCTTAATACATGATGTTTCCTTTGATTATTTACTATTGTGTTTTCTTCTACATGTATGATTAGTTTGATTGTTATGTTTTAGATTTTTCAGAAGTTACATGACACCATAAGTGTTAGTGATTATTTGAGGTTTTATGTGGTCTTTTTATTGGTTGATTGTAACGCATGATTTCTTTACCATGCATTTAGCAGTATGATCTTAGGTTAATTTACATTCCAAAATATTTTAATTCGCGTGAAATAATCTTTAACAAGCTAAGTATGGGGAGGCTTCGAAAGTAGATCGCAGAGCTTATTGAACTTACCGGAACATGTTAACCAATTATTGCATGTTTAACTTTTACAAGAACCGTGCAAAAGTCAAGTCCCTTGGTCGATTAAGCATATAATCTCAAGACTTGAAAGTCTAGAGGATTTAGCATAGTGATTTCGAATTCTAGATTGTTTTTAATTCTAAAACTTAAAAATATTAATTCTTTGATGCATAATTCTCTACGAATTTTCTAATTGCCTAATGCAGTTTCCTAATGATTTAAACACTTATCATTGTCTTTAGTGATGTTCGATTTATTTAACTCACTAGAACCATATATGTATTTTTCTGTTTTAACTTAAATTAATTTACTAGGTTCGTAGTGTGAAAAAAAGTCCTTGCGGATTCGAGACGATAAGTACAACAATTATTGTTGTGCGCTTGCAGCACAGTGTCCAAGCATTGCCACTTACTCTTTGTGGATGATAGATTGGTTCTATTCAAAGCATTTATGGCTTACTGTGAAGAGATTATGAATTTGCTTACAAAAATATGGAGGAGCATCTGGACAAAACTGTTAGTAAAACCAAACCGTCGATTATTATTGGTGCAAAAGTGGAAGGAAATACTAAAGCAGAAATTAAATCGGTTCTGGATATAGAGAGTTGTTATGAAAATAATCAAGAGACAAACCTAAAGGGGAGGCTAAATTGCAAAGAACAAATCAAATTGAGAAAAAAAAATCCTTTGGGGTTTCTTTTTTAGTTATGTGAATAATAATTACAAAGCCTTAACACATGTATTTACAGTCTCAGAAAACTCGACCTCCTAAACCACCTACGTTTTCAGCCCTACCCCGGGCTAACTGAATGTGGCCCGATACTGGTGCATATAGATATAAGTCACCTTTAGAATGAACAAACTCCACCTTGACGAAAATTTTTATCAAGACTCCTAATCCTGTCAACCTTCCACGGAGAACCTCCTTTACCTTTAGCAATGGACCACATGAAGCAAATCCCATAAATGCTTGAAGTGTTTTGATGTGACATGAATGGTCAACATGTCAGTTGCATTCTCCAACATATGCAGCTTCTCCAGGACAACTTCACTGGAGGCTACCAGCTCTATGATTTTGTGAAACTTCACTACTATGTGCTTCGTCCATACATGATACACTTGATTTTTAGCTAGACATAATGTAGATCAACTCCACCTTAATCAATGCCCAATTGAAAAAATTCCATGAACCTAGACTGCTTCTTTGGCTGCCTCTCCCAGCCCCATGTCCTAAGCTTTTGTGGTATACATTACAACAACAGATTGTACCATTAACCTCCAACATATAGGACCTCATGTAAGGTAAAGACATACACTATAGTAGACCTCCTATTGTGTAAGTCACTACACTAATCTGAATTAACATATCCCACAACTGAATCACACTTGTGACCTCCAAACATAAGCTCATAGTCAAAGGTTCCTCTCATGTATCTGAGAATCAACTTTATAACATTCTAACGTTCTCTCTCATGCTTATAGATATACTTGCTTACTTGCCTAACTTCTTATGCTAGATCTGGTCTAGTGCACACCATAGCATACATACGACATCCAACCGTGCTAGCATAAGGAACTTGTGCAATATCTCTGATTTCTTCATCAGACCTAGGACTCTCGGATGTCGAGAGTTTGAAGTGAACCACCAAAGGTGTAAAAGCTGGTTTTGCATCCGCCATGTCAAATCTTTTTAACACTTTCTCGATGTAGCTCTTCTAAGAAGCCATAATCTCTTGGAACTTCTATCTTTGTGAATCTCCATCCCAAGGATCTTGTTTCCAACACCAAGATCTTTCATCTGAATCTTCACTCAATAATCCTTTCAACTACACAATATCTTCCACATTTCTCCCAGCAATGACCATATCATTGATATATAACAGCACAAAAATGAGAGAATAATCAAGAAACTTCACATAAATGTAACAATCATACTCACACCTCTGATAGCCGATCTTCAACATGTAGGAATAAAAAAGTTTGTAACACTGCCTAGGAGTCTGCTTCAAACGTATAGAGACTTCCTCAATCCACACACAAGTTTTTCCTCTCTTGGCATAACAAACCCTTCAGGTTTCTTTATGTATATGTCTTCCTCCAAATCTCCATGGAGAAAGGTTGTCTTTACATCCATCTTCCCTATATCCAAATCTCGGCTAACTACCAACCCCGACACAACTCGTATTGAAGTGTGCCTAACAACAGGATATAAAATCTCACCATAATCAATCCCCTTCTTTTGTAATACCCTTTTCCTTGTCCCAGTTAACTGAATGTGGCCTGTTACTAGTGCATAAGATTTAAGTCACCTTAAGAATCAACAAGAGTGAAGGACGAAAAGGCTCTTACCTAAGACTACCCAACGCATTAACAGTTCTAATTACATAAAAATCATAAATCCCATATGCAAGGTTAGTTTCTAAAGCTCTCTTCTGGGTAGGATTCTATTAAAATGCATCGGTTAGGTCCTTCCTCTCTTCACGAAGTCGTACTTCAAACCTACCCAAAATCCTTACAAGAAACTCACTACTGCTATGATTTTTTGGATTAGTGGATATACTTGGAGTAAGCTTCCTTGGGTTACTTGGAAGAAGTTGTGTCGGAAAAAAAATAGAAAGGGGGACTCGAGTTTCACGATAATGGCATGTTTGACTAAGCATCACTCTGCATAGAAGCACAGAGAATCAATCATTAATCAACTTTGGTCTCTGTTATAACGTGTCCTTAAAGGGTATTATTTGAAAAGGGTTCATTCTTAAAATGTAATGTTGGTACTCAGACTTCTTATCCTTTAAAAAATATTATGCATGGTAAGGAGCATCTGTTAAAAGGATTGTTAAACTCATTGGTAAGGGAGGAACACAATAATATGGACTGATAAATGGATTAAAATCCTCTTGCTCATCTTTTGATTTCTTGCTAATACACACTAGACTTATTGTCTCAATTTTTGACATGATTAATCCTCTTAATTCCCATTGGCAGACTGACTTGGTAAGGCGTAACTTCTCTGAAGATTATGATACTCGAGTTCTAAAAATTAGACCAAAAAACATTAGATGACTCATATGTTCAATCTTCCAAGACTGGTTTATATACATTTCAAAATGCTAGTAAACTAGCAGAATCTCTTTTACACCATCTGTAACAAGAAATTCTTCTAAGTACACATATGGTTGAAAGAAATGTGTGGTCTAAAAGTATGAAAGATTTAAAATATTAAATATTTCATTTGGAGGGTGATGGTTGGTGCGTTTGTGGTGGCTAAGAGATTTTGATAGAGTTTAGCTATAGTGAAGTTTTGGATCGAATACTGTAAATAGAAAATAAAACAGATAATGAATAACTTCTTTTACTAAAAATGTGATCTGATTACAAATAAGAACCAGAGGTTCTATATCCTCCAAGCTTCTCTCCCAGAGATCTAGACATCCCTCATTCCAATGATCACCATTGATCACACTCAAGGTACATCACCAAGAGAAAACGTCTTACAAGCAAAAGGATGAAAAAGGAAATACTCAACAACATCTTATTTATAGGTTAAGACTTGATGCATAAAGCCTCTTGTAGCACCAGAGTCTTCTAATCCATTTTGGTCAAAGATAACATTGACTCGTCCTTCCTCTGTTTTTTTTTGCTCTGCCTCCAGCTTCTTCTTCTTTCTATAATAGACATTATGGAACCTATCAATACCCCCTTCTTTGAGATGAAGCTTGTTCTCAAGCTTGAAGTCAGGAAACTAAGAATTCAACGTTATAACGAGCACCCAAGATCTCTCATGAGGCAGAAGATTATGCCACTTGATAAGCACTTCCAACTTCCCGTCACGAGAATATCGTGATTGCAGCATCTGTTCATGACAGGCGACTACTTCACCAACATCGGATAAGTGAGATGGCAAGGCCAAGGGAGCCAAATTAGTACCCAAAGCCGGTTTGAGCTATGAGACATGAAAGACCGGATGGATCTTAGCGGTCCGTGGCAGCTCAAGACGGTAAGCAACCTGTCCAATTCATTCCAATACCTTAAATGGCTCATAAAACTTGGCTGACAGTTTGTGATAAACCCTCTTAGCCACTGAGTGTTGACAAAAAGGCTATAGCTTAAGAAAAACCAATGAGCCGACCTCCAAAACAAAATCCCGTCTATGTTTATCGGCAGATGCTTGCATTGTCTCCTGAGCTCTTTCTAAATTCAGACAAATCTCACTCAACATCGCATCCCTTTCACGAAGCATCACCTCTAACTCAAAATTCTTAGTCGACCCTTCCTCATAAGGAATCCAAGATGGAGGGTCACGGCCATACACGACTTTAAAAGGTGTGGTCTTCAACGAAGTATAATAGCTTGTATTGTACCAAAGCTCAACCCAACTGAGATACTTAAACCACGTCTTAGGATGTCCGGAAGCAAAACATCGCAAGTAAGTCTCTAAAGAGCGATTTGTAACCTCACTTTGACCATCTGTCTGTGGATGATATGATGTACTAAACTGCAAGTTCGTCTCGGCAAGGTGACATGATTCTTTCCAGAAAGAACTCATGAATATACAATCTCTATCGGTCACAATCGTAGCCGGATAGCCGTGGAGTCGTACCACTTCCTGAAAAAACACTTCAGCCACGTTCTTAGTCGTGAAGGGATGTTTAAGGCCTATGAAGTGGTTGTATTTACTCGGCCGATCTACCACCACGAGGATCGTGTTAATACCCATAGACGAAGGCAATCATTCAATAAAATACATGCTTAAATCCTGCCAAATCACCTTCCGTATCGAGAGCGGTTGTAAGAGACCATCGGGTGCCAAAGTAGAATATTTGTTAGCTTGACAAACACCAAAACGTGAGACATGTTTTTGTATGTGAGATTTCATGTCTTTCCAATGAAATATCTGTTGAATCCGTTTTAATGTCTTCAACACACCCGCGTAACCACCAAGTAAACCGTCGTGATATTCGGCCAAAATCAGAGGAATAAAGCGTGATTGGGAAGAGATCACTAGCCGACCCTTAAACCACAGCTTATCCCCTGCCACCGTATAACCAGGTTTTGTTGATAAACCATCCAACACTCGTTGTTTCAACTGAGACAGTTCTGTATCAACCGTGATTTCAGCATAAAAAATCGGCTAGCTGCAAAACCTGAGGAACAACCTAAGCAAAAGTGGAGTGAACAACCTCCTTTGTACTCGTGGACATCATTCGTGAAAGTCCATCCGCTGCCTTATTCTCAACACCAGATTTATAAAGAATATCAAATTGGTACCCCAATAGCTTAGTTAGCCACTTTTAATACTTCATAGAAACCTCTCGTTGTTCTAGGAGAAATTTCAAACTCCGTTGGTCCGTGTGTACTACAAACTTTCGTCCCATAAGATAATGTTTCCATTTCATCACGGCCAACACAATCGCCATCAACTCTTTCTCATAGATAGGCTTAAGTTGCTCTCTAGTTGTCAACCCATGACTAAAATAAGCAATGAGTTGTTTATTTTGCATCAAAACAGCTCCCACTCTACAACGTGAGGCATTTATCTCTACAACAAAGTTCGAAGAGAAATCAAGAAGTGCAAGAACAAGGGTTGTAATTATTGCCTCCATAAGACGATCAAAAGCTTCTTGAGCACATGTAGACCATACAAAACTAACTTTGCGAAGAAGATCCGTAAGAGGTTTAGCCAACACACTGTAACCTTTCACAAAGCGCCTATAATAGCCAGTGAGGCCAAGAAAACCACGCAACCCTTTAAGTGTCTTAGGCGACGGCCAAGTTACCATCACCTCTATTTTTGTTGCATCTGTCGCCACACCATCTTGAGAAATAATATGACCAAGATATTCAATCTTTGGTTGACCAAAAGAACTCTTCTTTGCATTAGCAAACAATTTATGTTCTTCAAAAGTCTTTAAAACTGTGCGTAAGTGACCCACATGCTCCTCATCATCGGAAAAAACCAACACGAACTTTCGAAGGTAAGACTTGAAAATCGAATTCATAAGGTTTTGAAAAGTTTCTGGGGCGTTTGTCAAACCGAACGGCATGACTAGAAACTCATAATGGCCTTCATGTGTGAGAAAGGCCGTGTTAGCAATATCTTCTTCTTTCATTCGTATTTGATGATATCCCGACCGTAAATCAAGTTTTGAAAAAATGATAGCACCATGGAGCTCATCCAATAATTGATCAATCATCGGAATAGGGTATTTATCCGGAACCGTTGCCTTATTTAATGCCCAATAATCCACACAAAATCGCCACAACCCATCCATCTTTTTAACCAACAAAACCTGACTTAAGAAAGGGATGTGACTATCACGCACAAAACTAGATTTCCGCATCTCAGCCACCATATTTGACATCACTGCTTGTGTAGTCTGTGGATAGCGATAAGGTCGCACCGACACCGCCTGAACACCCGGGGATAGAGTATTGCATTTTCATGGCCACGAAATGGCGGTAGTGTCGTAGGAACATGAAAAACTCCTGAAAACTCTTCCAAAACCTCTTGTATCTGCGGAAAATGACACACAGAAATAATGTTTGTACCCTCCAGTGTTGTAAGTTCCACCAATGCTTCAGTCAACCCGATGGTAGAACTAGACTGAAGGGTTTGTAACGTGCGATGCGGAGGCTACAACGTAGAATCCCCCTGCAAGTTAATGCGTTGCCCTTAATATGTGAACACATACTCATGAGAAGACCAATCAACCATACAATGCCCCAACGTCTGCAACCATTGAATGCCCAAAATAACATCAACACCACCCAACTCTAGAGACACAAAATCACTTGTAAACTCCACACCTTGAACTTTGAAGCAAATATCTTTACAGATTCCCAAACCAGAGACATGAACCCCCGTACCCAAGCGCACTTATAAGTGTTTTTTGGCTGACTACCTTCAATCAACACTTCTCCATAATTCTTGGAGAAACATAATTATGTGTTGCTCTAGAATCAATCATCACCAAAATCTTAAGTTTACCAAGAGAACCTTGCATTTTAGTTCTAGTGAGTGTGTCAATGCCAAGGAACGCATTTAAAGATAATTCAATCAACTGAGGTTCCTCTGCGGGTAGTGTCTCATCTACCTCAAGCAGATGATCCTCCAAGACTTCCATCTCAAAGCCATTGACAACCGTAAGAACTTGTAATTCCCGATTGAGACACTCATGTTGTCGAGACCATTTACCATCACATTTAAAACAAATCCCATTCTTCCTCTTCTCATTTTGTTCTGCATTTGTACAATTCAAACGAGGCCTCGAATACGGTTTGGCCACATTTTCTGAAGAACCTCTCCCTTGGGGATTCCCTCTGAAGATACCCATTTGTGGGGGAAGGATTCAGATTCTGACGTAAGGCTATAACATGAGTGGAAGACTTCCAATGAGACGAATGAGCATACTTGTGTGGTGTTGTGCCTGCCAAAGCATCATCACTCAATACCCTGTATAAGCGGCTCAAATCCATGCTTAAAACAGTGGCCTTATACCCAGTCAAACCCACTGGCTGATTAAGTTTGATAACCTCTTGAAGCTTCGATTTCAAACCATTAAAGAAAACATCGATTTTGTACTCCTCCGAGATTCTTGGAACCACTGTAACCAGCTCCTTAAACTCATTGACATACTTTGAAGCAGTAACAGTTTGTGCAATACTAATCAATCTCTTCCCAGGTTCATCTTTCACACGTTCAGCAAAGCGCTTAAGCATATTAAGATTTAAGTCTACTTATGTGAAATTAGTCATGTAAGGAGAGATTTAGATCTTAATAACACTTATTGGAATTAAACAAAACGAAGTCTATAAGAGGAATAAGCTAGGAACCGTTAAGAGGAAGCACAAATACTAAAGAAGGAAAGATCACATGTTCTACTTAAGAGAAAGCAAGGAATGAGCTGTCCCTTTTACAAGGAGGAGTCGTTGCTAGAAGGAGAAGGACAATTTGTACTTTGCTACTTTAAGAAACAAGAGTCACGTGTGATGCACTTTTGATAGCTTTGGGAGGTTTTTAGTCCCTTTTGATTGCTGGAACAAGAGATTAAGCTTTCTTTTTCTTTGTTTTTTCTGTTTTTTTCGAGAATTGGATGGAAAGATGAGAGGGTGATTTCAGAATAGAATTCGATGGATAAAAGTTTCTTAGATCGGGTGAATGAACTCCCTTTTAGATCTTAAGAAAGAACTATAGAGATTGAACTCTGAAGTTGTTGAATTTGCTCAAAGATGAACAAAGTTTTCTCAATCACTGAGAAGAAAGAAAAGCTCTATTGTTTGCTAAAAGGATCGAATGAATCAAAAGTCTACAGAAGAAAAAGTATTTAACCTAAACCTAAACCCTATTCTAACTAAACCATGCGAAATTACTAACCCAATTTGATTAAGAAATTTCACTGGAATTAAACCAAAAATAACCCAAATTTTATTAAAGCCCAAATCCTAATCTAATTTAAATCCCAACTTAAATTGAAACAGAGAAAAACGAATAATTAAAAAGTCTGATAACTTGCTGATTTTGGTCAGCCTTGATCGATCTTGGTTCAACTTTAACCAAAGCTTGAATTCTCTTTTCAAGTCTCCGGGTTTGTGATCTTGTCATTGGTCCGCTTGAGAACTTGATTGGTTCTTGACTTGGTCTTGCTCCTTCTTCATCTTCCAGCACGTCTTCACTTGAATTGAACTCCATTCCAGCTTCCAGCTCTAGCTGTGTTGCATCATCCCCTCCCTCTTTAAAGAGATTTGTCCTCAAATCTGCAGGAAATGGAAGCAAATCAGAAATATTGAAAGTAGAACTCACTGTATACTTACCTCGGAGATCGATCGTGTAAGCATTATTGTTGATCCGTTCTAAGACTGTAAATGGTCCATCCATGC
>OVAN01014951.1:0-11661 GCA_900406275.1 Anastatica hierochuntica
ACTAAGCTAAAGCACACTAAAATATGCATGAAATTGTATGTACATCATAAGGCCTCCACCAATCCACAACAACTTTGAAATCAAGTCTAGCTTGATTAATATGGTATAAAATGCTTGTTTCTTCGGTCTATCATCGGAGAATTCTCTTGAGCATTTGGAAAACTTTGAGAGGTTGTATGGACTGGTAAAGATAAATAGAGTGGCAGAGGATGTGGTCAAATTGAATTTATTTTCATTCCCTTTAAGAGACAAAGCCTCACAACAGGAGAAGAGCGTTGTGACATCTTCTTTCACAACTTGGGACAAATGCAAGAGAGGGTTTTTGGAAAAATTCTTCTCACCACAAAGAACAGCAAAGATAAAGAATGAGATCTTTGCTTTCAAGCAAGGTGGAGTATAATCACTATATGAATCTTGGGACCGCTTCAATGGATACATTAAGAGTTGCCCCCACATGGGATAACTAAAGGAAACTTGCTTCAAATCTTCCACAGAAGAATCCATGAGAAGTTCCGTCCAGCTCTGAACACCGCTTCAATTGGAAGTTTTGCAAGTCTCTCCGCCGAACAAGGAGAGAAACATATTGAGAATTTGGCCCAAAGCGACCATTGTGATAGAGATGATTATGATAGAACAGTTAGAAGCACGGGATCGAAAGATTTCAAGATCAAAGAGCTTAGTGTCGAACTCGATAAGCTCATTCTCCAAACAAAAAGAAGTGTTCATTTTGTTGCAACTGAATGCAAAGGAGGAAAAAATGGTGAGAACCACAAAAAAGTGAGCTACATCCAAGGAGGATACTACCAAAAACCCTTCAATCAAAGATACAAGCCATACAACAACAATTTGTCCTACCAAAGCACAAATGTGGAGAATCCACAAGATCAAGTTTACCCGCCCAAGACTAATCAACAAGGGTATCAATACCAACCAAAACAAGACTACTACCAAAAGCTTCAACAACAATCCAGTTCTTCAAATGAAGAGAATCACGCTATGTTTAAGAAGCTAGTTGAATGCAAAAATGAGACTAAGGCCAAACTCAACAAGAGGTTTGAAGAAATGAATACAAATATGGAAGCTATGTACCGAGACATGAACATTAAGCATGATGCTTTAGCTTCACATGTTAAGGTCATAGATTCACAACTACATCAAGTGATTGTGGACCAAAAAGGGAAGGTCGTAGCCAAAGAAAAAGGAGGATAAATAAGGACTATTGCAATGTCTTTTTGGAGGAAATCAACAATGATCCTAAGCCAAGGGAAGGTATTGTCTTTACTCTTGAAGAGGAAGAGATCATTAATGATTTCGAAAACTCTTTTTGAATCCTATTGATGAGGAATTTGATGATGAATTGGGGATTGAATTGTTTGGAAATCCTCTTGGGAAGGAAGGTCATGCCGAATCTATAATATATTTCGACAGACCTAATACTCCCAATGGAAAGGAGCTTGAATAAAAAGACACTTAACTTCTTAAAGGAGATGTCAAATTGGATGAGAAGAAGAAAGATCCTTCGTTTGAAGATAAGGATACTAAAGAAGAAATGGTTAAAGAAGCTATTAAGGAAAAAAGCTTCATGAAATAGGAAAAAGAAGAAAGTGATGTCTCAAGGGATGAGAAATTTGAAAAGAAAGATGAGAAACGAAAGATTCCTAGGGACATGCCTAGTGAGACGGATATGGGTGAAGAAGAGATCATTATCTTAAGCGTAGCAGCTCTTAAGACCAAGATATCGCATCCTCAACGTTTCAAGAAGGAAATCTTGGGATTACACTATAGAAAGATGAAGAAGGGTGGCGACTTAAACATCCCACAAGAATGGTATGAGGAGGCTAAAACCGATGAAACAGTTAAGGAAAAGCTTGAGAAGAAGTTGGCTATGTTACACAAGGTAGAGAAGGATTGCAAGCTAATAGAATTCCTACAACTAGAGTCATTGAGAAGGTAGTAGAAAAGAGTGAAGATGAAGGAAGATTCGTCATACCTTGTGCTCTCAAAGACTACCAATTTTAAGATGCTTTAGTGGATACCAATGCTAGCTTGAATGTGATCTCTCCAGACCGTGTAAAGGAAATTGGTTTACAATATAAGATTAAGAAATGAGCTAACCACGTACTCTTAAGAGATGCTACAAAGAAAGTTCCAATGGGAAGGTTGGAGAATATGGAGCTAAGAATTAGAAACACTTCTGTAATGTGTATTTTGTTGTGATGGAAACTAAGTCCAATCAAGTTAAGTTCCCGATCATCCTTGGAACTCCTTTCTAATTAACCGTGGATGTTATAATTGATTTTGAAGCCAAGGAAATGTTTTTGAAGAAGGTGAATAAAGGATCATCTTATCTTATGCTCGATCTCGACCAAGAGTTTGGTTATTGTGGTACAATGTACCAAAGAGAAGCCAAACCAAGAGTTAAAGCCAAAGAAGGAAAGGGCTATGAGAAGTTTGAAAATGATGGATTTTGGGATTTGTTCTATACGAAGGACAGAACCAAGGTTGCTTCCCTTAAAGAGGATTTGTCATATGAGAAGGAAGCCAAATTCATCCCACCTTACAATAATAAGGCTAGCTAGCTACAACGTCAATTTCTATAAAGACAAAGGGGTAAAGAACTTCTTCAAGATCAAGGAATGGGCTATGAGGAAGGCACCAAGAGGACCAAACCATGAAGAGTTGGTCCTTGACTTCACCATCTAAAAAGGAGAAGTAAGGTCAAGCTAAAGACCTTAAACAAGCGCACCTGAGAGGTAATCCCATGAGTATCCTTTGTAAATATTTTCTTTTTCGCTTTAAGTCTTTAAATTCAATAATGATGGTTATGTCTTGAAACATTCTTGTTTCAAAGTCATTCTTTTTGCTCTAAACTTAGGTACTGAAAGAGAAAAATTAGCAGCAACAATCAAGTGCCAAGGAGAAATATTATGTAGACACTTCTAATGAGTCAAAATGACTCAACGCTTAGTAAAATTCCTAATGGCCAAGATATGTTCTCTAAATTCAAGCATTTAATTTGCAATTCACCATTTTAAAAGTATTTCAAGAATGATTTTTCAAAAGATTGATTTAAGAAAACCTTATGATTTTGATTCATTTATAAACCTTTGGTCCTAATCTTTCAAAATTAAAATTATTTTTCCACCAATTTTTTAAAAATTTGATTTTAATGGTGCTTTAGTAAGATTTTTGCCATTTGGTTATGAGAGTATTCTTTAAGGACCATTTTGCAAATTCTAAAGTTGCCACCAACTTGAGCACTCCACTATCATTTGCAGATACTAAATGAAAAATCATTGTCTCTCTCCACAAGCTTAAAGAAATCGACACTCATGTTTTCAAAAGCTAGAATTTTTACTATTTGAATTTTGAAAGAGAGGTTGAGAATTTTTGCAAGTTCATTCCTCTTTTCAAGTGTTTTAAAAGCTTCCAACTTCTCACAATCATCTTTGTGTCAAGAAATCTAAGGTCTGAATGACAAAACTTCCCCCTTATTAAGTATAATATTCGTTTTTTCTTATGAGAAGTGGATATGATGTTGTTTGTGAGGTATCTTGTTAGATTATGCATAGTTGTTGTGTTTTCATACATTAAATCTTCTTGAAAACAACTATAAGAGCTTGAATCATGGATTTTTCTTCTTGATGAATAGTGCTAATGAATAGTGTTATGAATAGTGTTCTTGAAAAAATTTTGGAGAAATTTAATTTAGTTGGTTATTATGTTGAATTGATGGTGCATATACTTGGAAACATGAAGAATTCAAGAACTTTACAATTTTGTAAACTTATCCTTTAGTTGAAATTTTTGATTTGTACATACTAAAGGAAGGGACTTTTGAATCTTCATTTCACTTGTCATAGTATCGTTTTGTTAGCATGATGCTTGTTTCATTTGTTATTTACTATAAAAAGCCTTGAGTTTCGTTCATTGCTATTGAGTTTGGATAAATTATATTAAGTGCACCCTTATCCAAATCTAGGAAAGTTCTTAAGGTTAGCATGAACATTCTCTTAGTAATATTTTAAAGCATCTCATGCATATCATATCATCATTTGGTAACTTGTAAAAACTTTGAAAATGCTAAGTGTAGAATCATATTGATGGCCAAATATTTTAGGTACATTTGGGATAAATTTTCGCCTCATTTATGTTCATTTCGCATAGCATTTAGCTTGAATTTTTTGATTAAATAGGTTGCTAAAAATCGAAAATTGGATTTTCTTGTTCTTGAATGTTTAAAATCGATTTAGAGCTAGATCCTTCTTAAATCATTTCATTCGTTTATTAAAATTTTAAAACTCACAATGACTACTAAATTTTGTAGGATCCGAAATGGCATCGAGTGAACCAAGAAATCTCACCTATGCTAGTTGGTACGACGAGGAAACTAGTTTTTACTTACACCTTCAATAGAATGCTAAGGTTTTCAAAACCGTTTGGGCGGATGAGGATATACTAAGGGAAATGGAGATTCACAATCAAGTTCAATACTTTATCATGAAGATGGACATGGGGAATATACTTTCGGTGCGTTATGCGACTTACCCCCATCCAACTATCGAATTTCTTTCCACGGTGAGCATGGTACAAGAAAAAAACATCTATGAAAGCGCTGCATACCTCACGTTCAAAATAAAGGATGAGTTCTATAAGATATCTTTTGAAGAAATTTATGAAGCATATGGTTTCACCCCGTCGAAGAATAAATTTGGTTATGGGGATGGCTTGGAAGCAATGATATTATGGGAGAAAATAGCGCTTGGACCCTATGATGAAGGATCGGCCAAGCTAGCTAAGGTCTGAAACCCAACGATCCGTTATCTCCTTGAGTTGCTCGGCAACACATTCTTGTAACGTGGTTCGCCGAGCTTGGTTAGAAAATTGGGGTTGAAATTTCTCTTCCAAAGTGTGAAAAACCATAATGAAAGGTCCAAGTGGAGAGATGATGGAAGACTATTTCGGAGATGATGTCAACAATGGTGGTATTTTTATTTCCGGATGCTTGACTACCATGAGGAGCTAAGGTTGACAAGGAAGTCGTTGATACGAATTGGGTGGTTCCTCACACCTTTGTTCCTTCACTTGGGTATTAATCTTGGAGAGTTCTGAAGGTTGAGAGGAGAAAAAAAAGTGGACATGGATCACTTAGTTCAGGAAAAGTTTCTTTATGGGTATCACGGTGTCATCTACACCCAAGTTGTCTACTTGTTTATTGATGAAAAAAAAAGTGTGCTACTTACCTCTACAAGAGCACACAACCACACCAAGGATGAGAATCTCACATTTCAACTCCCTCGCCATCTTCATGTCAACCGCCATACACTACCAAGAGAACCACGACTTTACAAATCTGATCCCAATGAACAACCACCAAACCAATAGGAGGAGAATGCCTTCGATTTTGACTACCAACACGAAGAGCCATCCACGGATTACCAAAGGAATGAGTACGAGATATACCTCGAAAAGAAAGTGAACAATCAAGATAAGGTACTTAAAAAAAAAGGAAACTTCCTCACAAGGTTATGGAGAAGGGTGAAGAAAAGCGAAAAACATAATCGATATGCTACCTCAAGTGAGGAAAAGATGGAAGACAAGGGCTTGGTTGATTATGGTTATCAACAACCAAGGCAATCGATTTCTCTACCCCCTTTGGTGGTTCGAGAACCACTTGAGAATGGAATGAACCCAGCGAACTTTGTTTCAAGAGCTACCCCGGAGGAGACATGGGAAGGATCCCATCGACCAAACATCATCTCGGCCAAGGAGCTCACGACGCCAAGCCAACGAACCCGACTCCTCCGTTTCATCCACTCGACACTCATGCATTTGAGTGTTCCCAAAAGGTACCATACTTACTATTGTTTATACCGTTCATGTTTTCAGTTTTATTTGTGTTTTTAAAAGTTTCTCTCACGGCTTAGGATTCACCGGGACCGTGAAGTTTAAGTCCGAGTAAGGGGCTTAGTACTAATGTCGTTTTCCATTTTTAGCATCTTTGAGTCATGCATTGTTAATATCTAAGTTTTTGGAAAAACCAAAAAAAATTGAAAAGCAAAAAAATTGATAAACACTAAAAACGAAAAAGATTTTCAAATTTCTTTTTCAAGCAATGCATATAGTTTGCGTCATTTGTACATACTTAGGAAATTAAGAGCATATATGATTGCATTTTCATAGGGAACAATGATAGAATTGCCTCATAGATAGTTAAGTTTTATTTAATCACCAATGCCCTCACTAGAAGTACAATGGTGCATAAACCACTTTTAGTCTTAAGAAAATCCGCGATCGGAATTTCTCACTCGGAGGTCTTTGTGAATGCTGAAGTAAATGGTCTTTTGAGTTAACTCCTATCTAAGTGGAACTTAATTGAATTTAAAATCTTGCTAATGGGATTTGTTATACTTGACCATGGGAAACCACTAACATTTGAGCTATGTTCTAACCTATTTTACCATCCTCTCGTAGCTCAAATGGCTACTCTCACTTATAGTGTAGTAACCAACCCTTGAAAACCCTTAAACCTTTCTTTAAAAACCCCCTAAATTTTCTTTTGTGAAACCTCTTTTGGAAAGTGCACACACGGGCAAAAACCCGAATGAACTGAAGTTGAACGACAGAGAGGATACTTCCTTAGAGTTAGCCTTATTTTAAGGTTAACTAGAGTCTTAGGAGGGAAAAATCCTTAGTGATTTTGGGTTTATTTGAGTATTGGGAATGGTTATTGTAGATATTTCCAAGTAAGTGTTCCTTAATGGAAATATGATCCTAGGTTGTGTGGATAAAGGAAAGAAAACGAAAGGAAAAATCAAACTAGAGAAAGAAATAAGACCATGATTAGTGCAAAGGTTCTTAGGGGTTCTTTAAAAAATGATATTTTAATAGAGTTGGTTCTTAAAAGCTAAGAACCAACTCTAAAATCTCTTATTTAAGAGTTGGTTCTTAGTTTTTAAGAACCAACTGAACTAAAATATTATTATTATTTTTTTTAAGATACCCTCTCCCATAGTTGCACTAATCATGCTCTAAGTGAAAAAGAAAAAGACACTAGAGATTAGAAAAAGTTTAAGATCTTACCTTAGAAGTTAAAGAAAATCTTAGAGAGCCCACCTTTGTTATCACAAGAAAAGAAAGATTCCAAAGTGATTAGAATAGTGGCTCTTAAGATCAAAAGAAGGTTAGTAGCTAAGAACTAAAATGTTTAAGAATCTCTAGTTGTCAACAAAAAAATAAGAAAGAGTGTTCAAGGAATAAAATGCTTATGGTTTCTAGTACTAGGATGGGAAATATATTAAGTAAGTGTTTAGATCCTTAGAAAGCAATGGGTGGGAAGAATTAGAGGTAGTAAATGCTTTGTATGTATAAATTGTTCGGCTACCACTTTGCTTTTGCATATTGTCTTGCGCTACTTTTTGAGAGAAACCATAATAAAATCGTGTGAGCCCTCTTCTTTTAAACACTTCTTTATACAAAATCCCTTTCTTAAACTTCAAACTGAATGGATGAGATGCATTGTCCATTGATAAAAAACTCACGCTTAAGCTTAATTAAATGTAAAAAGAAATTGGCGATTGGATTATTTATGGATGCTTAGCTTAGATTCTAAGAGTTGGTTTTGTGATGATCATAGAGAAGTACATAGGCTCTTAGATAATCTTTGCACCATTATACTTATATTTAGGACATTAGACATAAGGCATTCCTTTCCTGTCTTGGTTTTGAGTTCCCGCTATTAAACCTCGCTTAGTCTTTGTTGTTTTCTTGAGGACAAGCACAAAGCAAGTTCAGGGGAGTTGATGTGTACATAATTTCATCCATATTTATTTGCATTTTAACTTAGTTTCATTCACTTTTAGGATGTGAATATTGCATTTTAGTCTTAGAATCCATATTGTTTGAGTCTAGAGTCTAGTTTTAGGATTAGTTGCATATGCATACATATTCTTGCATTTGTAGGTGCAACTTTTGGAGTGGCTCAATGGAGGCTCAAGAAATTGATTCAAAGTGGTTTTGAAGTTAATAAATCATGGAAAAGTGGAGCTATATGCATGGGGAGTATGTGGAAGCAAAGAGGCTATCAACGGACCAAAGAACAAGCTAAAGATTGCCAATGCATGTGGCTATCGACTTGCAGGTCAAAGTGGCATGCATTAGGTTGATAGCCACATGCACAAAAGACCTTGCTGCCTAGTGCATGCAACTATTGACCCACTGGTCGATAGTCACATGCATTAGATCGATAGTGGCATGCACAGACGAGAAAAATTCGTTTTAGGGCAATTTCTCTTCCCCCCTTTAGTATAAATAGATCCTCTTACCCCTCAAGAACATACCCCTGAACAACTTTGAAATTTTTATTGTTCTTTCTCTCTACTTTAAATATCTAAATACTTGTAATAACTATTTGGGTTTCTTTAATTTAGATTTGTGTGTCTCTTCTCTATATCTCTCTTTAATATCTAGATCTAAGAACATGGGAGCTCAAAGACCCAATCTTTTTTTGGATTTCTATGGATCTTAGTGAATAGATCCTTCAAGGATCTTGAGATGTAGTAGGCTAGGGTTAGATCTAGGATTGTAATGGATGATTAGGCTAGATTTTGGCATAGATTCCTACTAGATCTTGTTTAGTCCTTTGAAAGTTCACAGCTTGCTCATTGACGCGTAGAAAGTGTTTGATGAAATGTTTGAGTGAACCAGATCAATGTTTTACACTTGGACCCTTGAGAATTTACGTTACCTATGTGCTAGATGGTTAGAAGTACTTGTAGATTACTATCACATACATGTTTAGATAGGCAAAAAGCAAGAGTTCAGTCTTGTAATGTGTATGGGTGAATAAATATTCGCCATGAGAGTGGGTTGATCGACTAAGGAGGATTCCTTGACCTTGGAATAGCTATAATCCTCTAATAAAGCCTTGAAAAGTCCATTATAATTTTATATTGACCCCGATCCAATTTCTATGTCTCAAGATCCGATCTTTTACATAGATTGCACTTAAAGTTTATTTCTTTATTGCACTTTACTTATTGCTTGCCTTTCATATTGCTTTTATTTATGCAATTTCATTATGCTTTCCTTTACTTATGCTTATATTTAATTGAGACTTGTGACACTCCACCTACATCGACCTCCCTAGACTAGGAATTCTAGTGTATTCACTTTTTTTAGGTTCTTGCTAGTCAAGCCCTCAAATCCTTTGGACGATACCTATATTACTTCCACTCGATACCATTCTCTTGTGGAAATCGTTAGGTTTAGCTTAGGTTTATAAATTTAAGCTTTCCAGGATGGGCGGTGAAAGCCATCCACGTCACTAGGTTCTACTCTTAAATTCATGCTTAAAGCCTGGAAATCTTGATCATGATGGTTTGGACTGTCCAATATCAAAAAGTACAACTTTATGGTGTCGTAGTGTTAAGACGGCTTTTTGAACCTCTCTAAATGAGTTAAATTGGTTGACCTAGGCCCAAAACCTTACTTAATCACAAGAGAACGGTGTTAGGTTGTAATACTTAAGGTATTTTCCAAGGATTTGAAGGGTTCTTAGTAATAGTCTAAACAAAGAGAATGCACTAAGAATTCTAAGTCTATGGAGGTCGATTTAGGTTGGGGTGTTACAAGTCTCAACTAAATCTAAACATAAACATAAGCAAACATATTAAAAGTGCATAAAGAAAGAATGTAAGCAAGCAATAAGTAAAATGAAAGAAATTAATGAACTTTAACTTCAAACAATGATAAAGATCGAATCTTGCGATAGCAATTGTTTCGGGCTAAACCTAGAACTATAATGAACTTAATCTAGGCTTTATTAGAGGACTTAAATTATTCCTAATTCAAGGATCCCTTTCTTATCGACCTACCCACTCTCGTGACGAAGATCTATTCACCCATGCACATTGCAAAGTTTAACTCTCGCTTCTTTCTTATTTGAAACATGCAAGTGATAGTAATATACAAGCCCTTTTAGCCATTAAAACCTATGGACATCTACTCTAGTGAGTCAAGATGAAAAACATATATTTTGTTCTCTAAAGCATTTCATTGAACACTTTCTAGGCGTCAATGAGCAAGCATGTAACTTTTAAATAACTAAATAAAACCTAGTAGGAATCTATGCCAAAATCTAGCCTAGTCATCCATTACAATCCTAGATCTAACCCTAGCCTACTACATCTCAAGATCCTTAAGAGATCTACTCTCTAAGATCGATGGAAACCAAACACAAAGGTTGGGTCTTTGAGCTTCCATAATCTTAGATTTAGAAATTAAAAAAAATAGAAGAAGAAGAAGAAGAGAGACACAAATAATAATTTAAAAATCCAAAGTGTTACAAAGGTTTTGATCTTGCAAAGTAATGAAAAAACTCAAAAAAAAAAGATGTCCAAAAGTTATGTTCTTGAACGCTAAGAGAGGTTATTTATACAAGTTGGGGGTGGAAGGTCACCCTAAAGTGATTTTGGCTCGGATGCAAGCCACTATTGACCTTATGCAACTCATTATCAACCTATCTGGTCGATAATGGCTTGCATGAAGTAGTTATCGACCTTGTGCCAGCCACTATCGACTTGCATGGTCGATAGTCATTTGCATTGGCAGTCCATGGCATCTTCTTTTCCCCCATTGATTACACATTTGCTTCCCCATTTTCCATATGCATTTAGCTCATCTTTCCCTTGATTCTTGGTCTCAAATCCATCTTGAATTCATCCATTAAACTCCCCATAGAGGCACTCCAAAGGTGTACCTACAAGTGCAACAAAATGTATGCAAATGCAAGAAAATCCTCAAATAGACTCAATTCCTAAAATACATGAATTCCAGTGACCAAATACATTATTTACAACCTAAATATAGTAAAAGCATGACTAAATTGAACCCAAAATATATACATATCACGTAGTACTATGGAATCATGATGGACGTGGTTTCATAATCAATAGACAACACCTCAAGTCATACCTTGCAGACATTTGCAACACTGAAAGGGAAACAATTCCCTTAGGCAATGTACCTCCTTTAAATGGTCAAGAAGTCGAGCTAAAAGAGTTTAAACAAGCACTTTGTAAGAGGCAACCCATATGTTTATTCTTTTTTACTTCTAGGATTTGATCTTAGGTTTGATCTATGTTTGCTTGGGTGTTATACAATTTCAATATACTTTTTGACTGTTTTCATTTTTTAATTGATTTGGAAGCCGAAAAAATGGAGAAAAAAAAATCAGTGCGGCCACGTTCAGATCATCCCCGATAATAATATTTGATCACATAATGCCCATACCGATATACGACCACAAAGCACTCGTGATTGGTATTCGGCTGAATCAGCCCCAACCACGGGATCCCTCCTACACACCAGTATCGGTCCTGGGCAAATATCTGACCTCGATTAGTGTTTTTCCCTTACTTCTTCACACTCACATCTCAACGAAGCCACAATATCGACCCGTGCTCCCCCGACTGTACTCCACTCACGACGATCGGTATGCACAAACATGACTCTTTTTCACTCACCCCACGACAATAACATTTTCCCTGCTTGTATTGCATGCACGTATGTGGCCGCGGATCAACCTGATTTCGTTTTTCTTTACCGGGTCAAATGTGGGAACCGAAATTCTCACTGTCAATGTTATGTGGTTCACGGACT
>OVAN01014952.1:0-11661 GCA_900406275.1 Anastatica hierochuntica
CATATTTACTTGCGTGTTTCTTTTATGTCAATCCTCCACCGCAGTTTAGACGGTTGTATTCAACGGATGATGCAGGTTCTCTTTTTCTGTATTTAGTGGGTGGAATTCATTGAAACATTTCCCTATGTGATTAAGTACAAATAAGGTAAGAAAAATATAGTTGTTGATGCACTATCTCGACGGTATGTCCTCCTTTCCACTCTTAAAACTAGATTGCTAGGATTTGAGAAACTTAAAGAGATTTATGAAACTGATTCAGATTTTCATAAAGCTTACAAAGCTTGTGAGAAATTTGCATCTGGCCTTTATTTTAGACATGATGGTTTCTTTTCCATGATAATCGTTTGTGTGTTCCTAATTATTCTTTGAGAAATCTTTTTGTTAAAGAAGCACACAACGGAGGACTAATGGGGCACTTTGGAGTAGCCAAGACTCTTAAAACTTTTCAGGATAATTTCTGTTGGCCACAAATGAAAAGAGATGTTAAGCAAATTTGTGAAAGGTGTGTCACGTGCAAACAAGCTAAGTCTAAGGTTCCATCTCATGGTTTGTACACTCTTTTACCCATTCGTAATCATCCTTGGAATGATATATCTATGGATTTTGTTGTGAATTTGTCTCGGACTAAAAAAGGTAAGGGTTCTATCTTTGTCGTTGTAAATAGATTCTCAAAGATGGCTGACTTCATTCCATGCCATAAAACTGATAATGCTTTGTAGATTGCAAATATGTTCTTTAAGGAAATAGTTCGTTTACATGGAATGCCTAAGACTATATTTTCAGATAGGGATATTAAGCTTCTTAGTTATTTCTGGAAATCTCTTTCGTCTAAGCAAGGAACTAAGCTTTTATTTTGAACTACATGTCATCCGCAAACTGATGGTCAAAATGAAGTAGTTAATAGAACCTTAAGAACTTTGCTGCGTGCATTGATTAAAAAGAATCTAAAAACTTGGGAAGAATGTTTGCCACATGCTCAATTTGCTTATAATCATGTTGTACATTCTGCTTCTACGTATTCTCCATTTGAGATTGTTTATGGATTTAATCCCACCTGACGTTTGGATCTAATGCCTTTACCTTTGAGTGAAAGAGCTAGTGTTGATGGGAAAAAAGAAAGTAGAAATGGTAAAAGAAATTCACGCCAAGGCTAGAAAGAACATCGAGGATAAAACAAAGTTGTATGCAAAGCAAGTAAACAAAGGGAGACATCAACTGGTTTTTGATGTTGGAGATCAAGTTTGGGTGCATTTGCGCAAGGAGAGGTTTCCAAATGAAAGGAAATCAAAACTGATGCCAAGAATTGACGGTCACTTCAAGAGAATCAAACAAATCAACGACAATACCTACCAACTTGACTTGCAAGGTAAGTACAATATGATTCGAGCTTCAATGTTTCTGATTTGGTTCCATTTTTTGCAAAAGATTTAGACTTGAGGACCAATCTTTCTCAAGAGGGACGGGATGATATGATCATGGAAGCTACTACTGAGCAAGAGCATGAAGCAGAGCTTAAAGAGGAGCTTGTAACTAAGGAAGCATTGACCATTCCAAATGAACCCCTAACTCGAGCCAAAGCTAAATAACTCAAGGCAGAAATAGGAGGTATTCTTATGCACACTTGGAGCCACAAAACAAAATTTATCTGGAGTGGAGAAAGAATCAACCAAAGCACTCTAATCACTATCCAAGTTAAGTGATCTCAACAAATGGGAAGAGTGTCTCTGTTGTATTCTTTTTTCTTTGTCAAGTTTTGTCTCAACGGGTTTTCATGACAAGGTTTTTAGTGAGGCAGTTGTTTAACTTCACAATTCCCCATTTGTTGAAGATAAAAGCACAAAGCATGTTTCCAACAATAAAGCCACATATAAGGAGGGAAAATGAGCCAATTTTATGCTCAAACTTCATATTTAATGTTGCTGAAATTTCCTAGGACTTGTGCATGGTCAAGTCATTAAAAACTCATTTCTCTCTCTTTTATCTCTTTATACTTTAGTGGCCATTGTAGTAGAAACAACAACAATCACCACATGATCTTGAGAAGGCTTAAAGTCATGATTTACTGTCCTTGTAATCACCACATGATCTTTCCCCAAGTTTTGTCCTCACTAACATGATTCTAGAAACTCTCTTCTAGAAGGTCGCCCAACCTAGTGCTACTCCAGCATAAGCACATTTAACTGTAGAGTTCTCTCAGGATGTGTGACCGAAAAGATAAGTTTACTTTAGCGATATAGGTAGCCAAATCAATCATTTTAAACTTTCCTCAACACCACTTTGTCTCTATAAAATGATGTCTTACTTTCACTCCCACTTACAGAGCGCAATGCCCTTGTTGCGCACCAGGATCTTCACCCCCAATGGTATGAGTCCCTAACTCTACACTAAGTTTGATCCGGCTCTGATACCAAATGGTAACACCCCCGTCCGCACCTCCCGTATGCCATGCACCCCTCTCCGGGCCTGAAGGCACACCTTGTCTGATGGTCAGGAGCGCTATCTCGAGGAGGCTTTAAAGTCATGATTTACTGTCCCTGCAAATACCATGCGATCTTTCCCCATGTTTTGTCTTCACTCGCACGATTCCAGAAGCTCACTTTTGGAAGGTCACCCATCCTAGTGCTACTCCAACATAAACACGCTTAACTGTTGAGTTCTCTCAGGATGTGTGACCGAAAAGATAAGTGCACTTTGGTGACAAAGGTAGCCAAATCAATCATTTTAACATTTCCTCAACACCACTTTGTCTCTATAAACTGAGGTGTCACATATGCTTTCAATAGCTTAATTTATTTATTTAGCTGAATACTTTTTATAAACCTCTAAAACGCAACTCATTATTGTTTTATGCAACATTAAAACAAAGAAAACGTCGACAACAGGATACCGAAAACAAAAATTGGCAAACACATGACTAGTGATGAACCTGTAATATACATCGCATGGACCAACAACTAGTATCAATTGAAATAAACTATATACCATATAAAATTAAATATTTAATAATGTAAGAAAATAAATATAATTACAAAATCTTTCATTTACAACGATAGAGCATATTACAGTATGTTAATACATACATTTACGGAGAAAAATCTTTTTTTTTTAATTCATAAAAGTTACATATATTGTTGACGCCCCCTTGGTCCAATGGTTAACCAAGGGTTAATTAATGCTTCTACACCAGGAGGCCAAGAGATTGATTCTCTGAAGATGCGCGATTTATTTGCAGATTAATGGAGGCAGGCATATAGGAAATTTCCAGCGTGGTGCAAGCGAGGACCGTTTATCTTGGTGATATGATGCATTAGATGGAATAGAAATATTTGTTCGATGAAAAGTTGTCCTTGTAGTTGTTTCTCAAAAAATGTAATAGCAATCGTAATAATTCAGACGGTAAAAAAAACTAACACATAAAAAAAATATAAGTGTATAACTTTATTACAATGCTCGTGAATTATGATTTACATTAATTTACATTGATTCTTACATGAAAAAGTAAAATGTTAGTCGAAATCTTACATATCCTTATATTTACATAAAATTCAATTGTAACATCCCTATCCTGCTAACTCAGACCCTAATTAATTAGGAAATTAACTAGTCGGTTTTCGCATGCTAACCAAATCTAAACCGAGAATCCGAAACCCTTTTCGAATCAAATTGATCCAAACATAACCGATTTAACCCAAAACCCTTCCCTATTTAAACACTTTTAACCTTGACTCTAGGCCTGATTTTGGTTATTTTTTATGGAGCCGTCGGCAATAATCAGAGAGATAAACAGAGAGTTTTCGAGCCAAAGTAAATGGAGAGAAGAAAGAAGAAGAAGCATGTGCAGTCTCCACAAGAGACATACTCGTTATGATGTGGGAGAACACACAATTGACTAAGAAAATATGCGATTTTGGATCTGATTATTCTAAGAATGTAATTGATTCCATGAGAGACATTCTCCATTTTACAGAATGCAATTTCAAGTTTTCTAATTAAAGTTATGCGCATTTTGTTGGGAGGTTCATGTATAGTCCGAATCTACGATCAGTCTGATTGTGGAGGATGTTTCTGGGGGCAATCGGAGTCTTATTGGTGTAAAACCAGAGCCTGCGGCTAGAAAACATCTCTGATAACATTCTGACCGTTCGGATGGAGAAGTTAACGGTCAGTTTCGGTTTTATTCTCTTGTTTCTGAGCAGCTTCTTTTCTGCCAGTTTTCCAGAATCAAATAGTTAGATTGTAGTTTGCGTTTGGTTGAGTGAATAGATTTTTTTGGAGTTGATTTTTCTGTCGGATCGATGTTAAGACTAATATGACTCTAGTGATAAAAGAAAAACCACTTTCGGGTTCATATGAGTTGAGAAGCGCATCCTGGAAATTGATGAAGCGAAGCTGTCCGCGTAAAGAAGAAGCTAAGGAGCTTCGAGTTCGTGATTCCAGAGAGTTGCAGACGGTCAGAGACGTTCTCGAGAACGCGGTTTCCCTCGGTAATTGAAATTACAATTTTCCCTGGCTTGGGTTTCCTTTGGAAGTTTTCAAGTATGACAGGTTTCCTTATTTGGAAAGTTTCTTTTTTAGGAAAGTTTCCTTTTTGGGCGGGTTTTCATTTTTTGGAAGTGTCCATTTATGGAACATTACCATAAATGTAACGTTTTCATTTAGGGCAAGGGTTCTCTTTTTCCTTTTTGTGGAGATTCCATTTATGGCAGATTTCCATAAATGGAAAGTTTTCCTTTTTGACAGGATCTCGTGTAAAGGTCTGATGTGGAGTCAAGTTTTACACTAGTTAAAACCTAGCTGCAAGTCTACAGTATTTGCAGTAATACTTAGGGATCGAATCCACAGAGACTTGAGTTTCACGCTTATGACTCATATGACTTTGAATTAAGCTACGAATGGAATATGCAAGGGGTTTGTTTGATTTTTATTTGGTTTGTATTATGTTTTAATGATGCAACACGAAATCCTATTATATATGCTAATTTACATGGGATAGATATATGATAAGATATGCATCAAACAGCAGAAAGTTAAAGTAAACAAGCATGAGTTAAAAACGACTAAGGGCATAAAGTTTTGGTCTAGAACACAATCATTAAGGTAAATCTTCTCCACTTTCGAGGTTCGGGATCCTATGTTTAAATACAAAGATGCATCGACTTTCACACAGTTCTATAATATATAAACACGCATTAATTCGATCAAGACTTATTGTTCACGATTCTAAAGTCAATCTACTTTCGAAGCCTACTTAGAAAGGCTCACCAAATACTAGATCCAGCGGTAAGTCAAGCTTTTGAATAGATACAGCTATAGATCTATTCCTGTACCAGCTTTTGTAGGGGAACAACATTAACGAATGAGTAAAGGTGATAACATTATTGATAAAACTTAATCGACTATTAATCCTATTCAAGTAAACTCATTGACTCCTTATAATCTACTGTCTAACATGAAAATTAATAGATTAAAAACATGTAAACAAGAAATCAATCATGGCAGCAAGTATTCATATCAAATCAAAGGAGAGAGGAGAAGATAAAACCGAGTTTATGGAAGAATTGATGATATATTGATGATGAAGATGGATCTTAGGAGGCTAAAAAGGGCACGACCCCAAAGGGAGTTGTCCCTGCCTCCTAAGAGTGTTACTCAACCCTAATCTTAGCCAACTCTATGAATTAAAGAGGCTAAAAGAAAATATATATATATATATATATATATAGAGTTCTAATAATCTAGGTCAAAAAGTGTAAAATCGGACATTAAGGCCTCATAATGTTTGGGCTTCATATCAAAAGGCTTTGAATTGAGTTATTGGGTTTGAAGAGGCTTGGAATAGATCCAATTGAATCTCTTTAATGTCTGGTTCGAAAACCAAATGTCCTTCCTTTTGTTTTCGCCTTTCTACGCACCCTTTATCTGCGAGACAGCTGAACCAGTCTTCAGTAAAATTAGTATAACTCATTTCCACTGTTCCAAATGAGATGAAATCACTTTGAGATGAAAGATAATTCGATTCTCTAGCGCCTGTCCAAAATTCATAAACTTCCATTGGCAGCAAGGTCTTCTTCTTGGATGATACTTCTAATGCTTGGAAACTGCCCAGAAACTGGCTTTTGATCCAATTAGCTCCATAAATCTCTAAAACGCATTGTTTAACTTTAAATGACTTAAAACATTACATATACAAGAAAAATACCTCTAATTTCATAAAGTTGTGTAAAAACACTAAGAAACCCTATCAAAATCCATAGGAAAAATGTTAAAATAATGATGTTATCAATTCCCTCGGACTTAGCTTCTAGCTCGTCCTCGAGCTAAGAAAACAAAGAACATAGAAAAGGTTTGAAAACATGGAAACTTACCTGAACCATTCGAACCTGTTTCTGATTTTAACTGTCGAAATCTATAACACCAGAGTCAACATTTAAATAAAACTCTCAGTAATAACTAAAAGTCTAACAACGTCCCCAATTCAGCCACAATCAACATGAGTCACCCCAATATCTCCATCAACACTCCTAGAATCTACAGCGTGCGGTCTTTTCGAGGGAATATCGATTAAAGAACACATAAACTCAACTCAATCAAGACCCTAACATTTTACAGCCCACAATCGGTTCCCTTCCTCTTTCGTATTCACTTTTTAAATGGTTTTTAGAGGTTGATTTCTCGCTACTTTTCTAGGATATCATTTTATTTTTTCTATCATTTTTCCCTACTTTTCTAGGGTATCGTTTTATTTTTTTATCAATCTCTTTATTATCTTTTTTTTCTTTTAGGCACATTCAAATTTTATTGGTTCTGAAATTCACAATAAGCATAAGCATCTTTTTGATGATTTTTATTACACAGGGAAAAAGGGGAACCGTAGACTAATGTTTTTGAATCTGAAGAGAAGTCTGATTCAATGCATATCAATCCCAAAGAAAAGAAAATTAAGTTCATTAAGTATTGAGTGGCTGAGGATTACCCGGATATCAAGTGATATGTTGCCTTGGTTAGCTGATCCACCTAAGCTTTCCCGAATGGCTAAACTGTAGTCAAGCACTGACACTACATATACTAGTCCTTAATCACTTGGTTAGTTCAAATTTAAGCATGTTTCCAGACTGATTTTAACTCAATAAATGTTTTTGTTTTGAAATTTTTTTAAAACGACTCAAAAAGAAAGAAAATGTGTCAAAAACAAAGAAAAAGAAGCATTAGAATCACTTAGAATCCCCCAGACTTAACTTACACCGTTCCAGTGTAAAATCAAGTGAGGAAGGTAATGATAACTAATTTAAAAGGTAGAGAATAGAATACACTTAGCTAGTTGGTCGAAATTATGGAGAAAGATACGGCCATTCGTGATGTTTCGGTAAACCGAATTGAGGTTCAATTTTTGACCAAATGAAATTTTGCGATCCATGATGAAATTTTTGACCAAATGAAAACATACTGCAAAATAGCATATTTTAGTATTAAAAATAATGTTTAAAGGAAGGAGCTCATACCGTTTTTGATTTGGCCATGTTTGGTCTCTGGGAAGCTCAGTTTAGCTCGTTTTGGTGAAAATCGGGCTGTTCTTGATTCGGGACCGTTTCAGGGCTTGTCTTTCTTGAGACTTGCCTTCTCCATATTCTTATTAATGGTGAATCTTCATGTTGAGGGCTTGGTTTGATTGGTGGAGCTCGATTTCGCTTTAGCTGAGTTTTCTTCGGTTTGTGGTCAATCGGGTGCTGTGTGAGCGCTTCCAAATCTACTTGGGCTATTCTTCATTAAATTCTTATTTTTTTCCAGGCACCTTCAATGGTAAGACTTGGTTCAACTCCTAGATAAGAGTTCTGAACAAACCGAGGTCGTCGGCTTTGAGTCTCCGTTGAGCCAAAGTCATGTGATCATCTCTTCTAGCCAAGTTCTCACGTTTTTCTGGATATATTTGATGAGAATGATTAGTCGTGATAGTTGGTTTGGCTAAGATTGCTCTTTAGATGCTCCGGTTGTGGCCTTGGTCCTTTTGATCACATTTTTGAAGCTTCGAGTGAAGTTGAAGAACGAATCTGCCTTGATCAAAATTTTTATACCCTCAAAATAATCTTTGTTCTGGTTACTATACATCTTGGCCTTGATTTAAATGATGCTCCTTCTCAAAGTTTCTATGTTGGCTAATTTCCTGCAATATCGTCTTCATAGCTATGCCTTTGAGTCTTTGGGTCTTTAGGAGTAAATTGACATATAAAAATACTGATTATGACCTATAATAATTACTGGGAAAATTTTAGTTGATTCCTTACTTTGCGAGAATTGTTTGACTTGGTTGCAAAAATTGACTCGGTTTGAGAATCCTTATGGCGCCAAGTGTGTGCTTGAATCCAGAACATCTCAGCCTTGAAAAACATCTTAATTTGATGCATTTGATGTGATTTTTGTGTTGATCCTTGAAGAAATCGAGTTTGTTATTGATTCGGCCAAGAAAATGCGAAAAACGGATATTCGAATGGTTTTCTAGGCCATAAGCTCGTCCGGGTGGGAAATGGATGGTCGGGATTGGTTTAGGGCTTGGATAGTGATGTGACCAGCTGGTGAAAGATCTGGGACCAGGATATGCCAAGAAGAGGCTCGCGGCCGGTGTTGGAGGCAAGATGCCTCGGCATTTGGGGCACTTGGAAGTCAAGACCGGCCGGGGGTGGTAAAAGGGCAGGCGGCCGGTCAGGTGAATATCATGGGCCAGTGCTGGAATAGGGTTGAGACAGAGAGGGGCGGGGGATGTGACTGGATGGCGTGATGATCGGGACCATTTTTTCCCAAGAGATGGCACGTGACCGGTCGTGAGCCTTGCGTGCCTCGGATGGCTTGTCCAAACGTCCGGACATGTCCGGATTGGTTTTGCTCCAATTTTCTTTGATTCCAAAGTGTGTTCCTACGGAAAAAGTATAAAAACTATTAAAAAAAATTTTAAATCATATAACATCAAAATTAATCAACACTAATCCTAGGGTTTTATTCTAAAAATCAAATTAAAACAAAATTTTAAAGGATAGAATGTGGGTTGCCTCCCATAAAACGCGTGTTTAAAGTCTTTAGCTCGACCCTTGGGAATTTTTATGTGATGAGGATTATCAAATAGAATTTTTGTGAATTCCTTTCCTCGTGTTTCCGATGATACCACTTAGATCTTCAATGGGTTCATGAGCTTTCTTCTCCGGTTCATTCGAATGGAATTGATATGAGAACCTGAAATTGTCTTGGATGGAAGTGTGAAGGTACTGCTCGTCTTGGATGACTTCATGATGTTATTTATGAATTACTTAGTCCATTTAGACCATTCTTTAGCAGCTCCTACGGCATCCAAGAGTCTTCTTCTGTTTTTAAAATTTCTTCCCGTTTAAGAGCAAAACGAGCTTTTCTTCTCGATTTTGTAGCTTGAATCATTAGGGTCCTCATCCAAGGAATGTAATACATCATATTAGGAGTAAAACATGGTTGGCAAACCGTATAATCACGTGGCTACTTCCTTTCCTTCTTTGTCTTTAGGTACTTCTTCAAAGCATGTGCCTTCTCTACATGTTAGTCTTCATATTATTTATGAAAAGTGCATAAACCATTAGACTTAACTCTTAATGCTTAAATTTTATGAGGAATATTTTCTTTATCTTCCTTGATCAGTAGGTGAATTGCTGGACATCTTCCCATATTAGTGTTGATTTCATCTGTTTGTAGCAAATTCACCATTTTTGCCTTCTAGCTCTATGTTCTTCATAAAAGTATCATTGTACATCATTTTCAGTTTGTAATCAATGACCACAATGCATTTAGTATCAGTCCTTTTGAAGCTCTCGTCGTGTTCCACTTGGTACATGAAGCTTCTTCAGGTTGATGCCACATTCTAAGTTTCTTCGGTTTCTTCATCTTCTTAGGAATAGGCATGAGATCTTTCCTTGATAGCCTCTCATGCTCGATATAGAGAGTCGTCAAGGGTATTAAAAGGTCTGGAGTTTAGCTTAAAGCTCTCCAAACATCTTCTTTAGGTCGAATTTCATGTTGTAAAACTTCGTTCCGAACCTTTGCTCCATTTCTCTTTGATGTTTGGTGAATTGTGTCATCAAGACTACAAGTTAGCACTTCAAAGGCTCCATTGACACGTTATAATGGACATGATAAGGGGTAGGATGTGGCTGGCTAGAGGTAGAATGGTGATTCGATGTTGAGCTTCAGGTGATAGAAATTACCGAAATCCTTGATTTTCGATGCTTCAATGATCTCTTTGAGGTACTGCTCGTCTTTGCTGGAATTTGTGATTATTTCTAGCAATTTTCGAGTCTAGAAAACATTTTCCATTTGTAGATCTAAGGCGTGATCAATGCCAAGGATCATGTGCTCCATAGGCGCGAAATTTGGGCTCTTCAGGGTCTCTCCACGGTTCATGTCTCTTACGATGTAACTCTGCTCCTCCTCAATATGAATTTTTATGATGATTATGGGGTTCAAACTCCTCAAAAATGTGGTCATGGTGAGGACATGGGTCCTATTGTCTCTTTGGTTTCCCTGAAAAATAAAAGAGAAAAAGTTAGTAGTATCATAAAAAAGGAAAATCTTAATCTGAAAAGGAAAAGTAAAGTCTTATCCTAAGCTAAAAGATAAATCCTAATAGGTACAAACTTGTTAGTAATTTTAACTTAAAATTAAGTGTTATTATTCTAAATAAACCTATAAAGAAAAATCAAAGTTCCTAGTGTTAGTAGAAAAACCGAAATCCTAGTTTAAAAAAAACAGATTTTACAAGCAAAAGAAAAAGGAGAAAAATTTCCTAGACTAAATCCTAGATATAAATCCTAAAGTAAAGACTACTAGTCCTGGCAACGGCGCCAAAAACTTGATGTGGGGTCCAGTTTTTCTCTAGTTAAAACCTAGCTCCAAGTGTACACATTCGGAGTAATACATAGGGATCGAACCCACAGAGACTAGAGTTTCACGCTTAGGACTCATATGACTTTGGATTAAGCAAAGAATGAAATAGCAGAGGGTTTTTTTTGTTTTATTTTGTTTTTATTATGGTTTACTGATGCAAAACGAAATCATATTCTATATATTATTTTACATGGGATAGATCAATGAAAAGATATGCATCAAACGGCAGAACCTTAAAGTAAACAAACAAGAGTTAAAACGACTAGGGGCATAAAGTTTTGGTCTAGAACAAAGGCTCTAAGGTAAATCCTCTCCACTTTCAAGATTCATGATCCTATGTTTAAATACCAAGATGCATCGACTTCCACACGGTTATAAGGTATATAAACACGCACTAATTTGATCAAGACTGATTATTCATGATTCTAAAGTCGATATACTTTTGAAGCCTACTTAGAAAGGCTCACCAAATACTAGATCCAACGGTAAGTCAATCTTTTGGAACGGATACCGCTATAGATCTATTCTCGTACCAACTTTCATAGGGAAACAACATTAATGAACGAGTAAAGGTGATAACGTTATTGATAAAACCTAATCGACTAGTAATCCTATTCAAGTAAACTCATTGACTCCTTGTAATTTACTGTCTAGCATGCAAAACAATATATTAAAAACATGTAAACACGAAATATATCATGGCAATAAGCATTCATTTCAAATCAAAGGAGAGAGGAGAACATAAAACCGAGTTTATGGAAGAATGGA
>OVAN01014953.1:0-11660 GCA_900406275.1 Anastatica hierochuntica
GGAGGCCTTCTATGCGAATCGTGTTGGGATTCGTCTGCCTCCCATTGAGAGCAGGGACTTTAAGATCAAGACTGGTCTCATTAACTTGGTGCAGCAGAAACAATGTCATGGGTTGCCATCACAGAACCCAATGCATCATCTGGATAGGTTTGAAGCCATATGCAATACTATCCAGCACAACGGAGTACCTGNAATGTAGGTTGTTCACTTTCTCTCTGAATGACAAAGCTACAAGATGGTACAATAACCTAGAGCCTGACTCTTTGAAGACATGAGACGAGATCAAGGTTGTGTTTCTTGGTCATTTCTTCACAAAATCAAGGTCTATGTCGTTGCGAAACAAGATTGCAAGATTTCACCAATTGGGTGCTGAAAGTTTTCATGCATCTTGGGAAAGATTCAGAGAATACCTCAATGGTTGTCCTCATCATGGGTTCTCTGATTGGAATCTCCTCAACATTTTCTACAATGGAGTTGAGGAGAAGTATCAGAATGCTATGGACACCGCTAGCAATGGTGATTTCAGTACCAAGACTGTGGAGGAAGCTTATAAATTGGTGAATAACATGGCGAATAGTCAGGCCAATCGAAGATCAGATTATGATTGAGGTAGAGGAGTTGTCATCAGAAGAGAAGAGAATTGATGATCTGCAGATAAAGTTTGATGAGCTAATGAGGAGAGAGAGATCAGAAGGGAGTGAACTTTGTTGGTGAGCAGAACGAAGCTCATGTGCTTCAAGAGCAGAAGATGGGACATATGTACCAGGAATTCATGTCTGCGGGGTTGAATTGTGGACAAGCAGATCTGAATTACATTAGGGTCAAGGAAACTTTGGTAACAGAGGTTTCAACCAACAAAACCAGTTCCAGAACAAGCCATACAATCAGAATAAAAGTGTCTTCAACTCTGGATTTCATAACAAGAATCAGAACAGTGGCTTCTGAAACAGTGGCTATCAGCAAAAATAGTTTTATTCAGGAGGATTCAAGAACAATTATCAGTCGGGGTATCAGAATCAAAACCAAAGACAGTCTTCTGCATATTCTCAAGATAATGAGCTGAAGAAAATGTTGTAGCAGATGCTGGAGAATCAGACAATGTGGACTTGAATCAGAAGGTGGATAACATGTACAATATTCTCAATGGGAAGTTCGAGACATTGAGAACTCATATGAAATTGCTAGAAACATAAGTTGCTCAGAATTCTGCAAGCAACATATCTCCACCGGGTGTCATTCCAGGCAAACCGGAGAAGAATCCAAAGGAGTATTGCAGTGTCATTACTCTGAGAAGTGGAAAAGAGCTAAAAAACACGCCCAGGATAGAGGGACATGGACCGATCGATCCATGCCCCTGGATCGATCGATCCATGTCTAAAGCAACCCCTGGACAGAGGGACAAGTATCGATCGATCCCTATCCCTGGATCGATCGTTCCTTGTCCTGATAAGGAAGTGTCAAATTCTGGACAGAGGGACAAGGATCGATCGATCCCTGTCCCTGGATCGATCGATCCCTGTCCATGGATCGATCGATCCCTGTCCTGACGAGAGTGTATCAGATTTTCGCGATGAAACGAATTTGCAGGAGATCGAGGATCAATATGTGCCACCCCCACCTTATGGTCCCAAGCCTCCGTATCCTTCCAGACCTCATCAAAAGATCAAGGAACGCGAGTATGAGAAACTTAAGAATCTAGTTGGTAAATTACATGTTCGATTGCCTTTCGTAGAAGCAGTAGAGATGGTACCTTCTTTTAAGAGGTACATGAAGGAGATTCTTTCAGACCGCATGACATTAGAACACGGTTTTTCAGTTCTTACTGCAGAATGTAGCGCGATTCTTTAAAATATAGCACTGGAGAAACGCGAGGATCCAGGTCCTTTCGTGTTGCCTTGCAAGATCGGATCGCTTACCTTTGAGCGATGTCTCTGTGATTTGGAGTCAGTAGTTAGTGTGATGCCACTCTCGGTATCGCAGCATCTGAATTTGGCTAATTATAAACCCACAATAATGTCTTTGGTGCTTGCAGATAGGTCTATTCGAAGACCATTGGGTATTCTTGATAACATTCCCGTAGGAGTTGAAGAGGGATATTTTTTCACAGACTTTGTTTTCTTGGAGATGGAAGAAGAACCCAAGGATCCTATTATCCTTGGAAGATCATTCTTATCTACTGCTAGAGCCATGATTAATGTGCAGAACGGTCAGACAGATCTCCAACTTGGGAAGGTGACTATGAAGTTCAACATCGAGAAATCCATGAAGAAGCCTACCATTGATGGGCACACATTTTGGGTTGATACACTTGGTGATGTGATCGAGGACTCTGCTGAGGAGCTCTACACTGAGGATCCATTACAGGTAGCCTTAACTCAAATTTAAAGTGAATATGGGTTTTTGGATGCAGGTACTTCTGAGGTTGCTGAATTGCTGGATTCAGCACCTACTGTTGAGAAGCATGTCACATTTATTAAGCTTGAGAAGACACTACCAGCGACATCTTCATCATTGGTGGAGAGTTCGAGTGCTAATTGGAGAGAGCTGAAAGCTTCAAAAGTCGAGCTCAAACCACTACCTGCAGGACTAAAGTATGTTTTCATATGTCCTAACTCTACATATCCTGTAATTTTCAATGCTAATCTGAACAATGCTGAGACTGCCTTGCTTCTTTCGAAGTTAAGGAAGTATAGAAAAGTGTTGGGATATTCTTTGGATGATATTACAGGTATTTCTCTAGATCTCTGCATGCATAGGATCCACTTGGAGGATGAATCCAAGACTTCCATCGAACATCAAAGGAGACTAAATCCTAAGCTTATGGAAGTTGTCAAGAAGGAGATTCGAAAACTTTTAGGGCAGGTGTCATCTATCCTATTTCAGACAGCACATGGGTGAGTCCGGTACATGTTGTACCAAAGAAAGGTGGAATTATTGTCATCAATAATGATAAGAATGAGCTCATTCCCACCAGGACTATCACAGGACACAGGTTGTCCATAAATAACAGGAAGCTAAATTCGGCCACGAGAAAGGATCACTTTCCACTTCCTTTTATTGATCAAATGATGGAAATACTTGCTAATCATCCTTATTATTGTTTTCTTGATGGCTATTAAGGTTTCTTTCAGGTTCCCATCCATCCGTCATACCAGGAAAAGACTACATTCATATGTCCATATGGGACATATGCTTACCGGAGAATGCCGTTTGGATTATGCAATGCACCTACGACTTTCCAGCGATGCATGATGTCTATCTTCACTGATTTGATCGAAGATATCATGGAAGTATTCATGGATGACTTTTCTATTTATGGTTCTTCGTTTTCTAACTGCTTGTCTAACCTTTGCAGAGTTTTAGAGCGATGTGAAGAGAAACACTTGGTTTTGAATTGGGAGAAGTGTCATTTTATGGTGTAGGATGTGATTGTGCTTGGCCATCGAATATCTGAAAGAGGGATCAAATTTGATAAGGCCAAGGTTTAGGTAATGACGAGCCTGGAGCCTCCTACTTCTATCAAGGATGTCCGCAGCTTTCTTGGACATGCAGGATTCTACAAATGGTTCATCAAAGATTTTTCCAAGATAGCCAGACCCATGACTCGATTGCTCTGTAAAGATGTCAANCTTTTCAGACAATCAAGGAAGCACTAGTGAGCGCTCCAATTGTGCAGCCACCAGACTGGGATTTGCCTTTTGAGGTGTTGTGTGACGCCAATGACTATGCGGTAGGAGTAATGTTGGGTCAAAGAAAGGACAAGAAGCTCCATGTGATTTACTATGCCAGCAGAACACTTGATGACACTCTGATCAAGTATGCAACTACGGAGAAGGAGCTCCTCGCTGTGGTTTATGCATTTGAGAAATTCAGACAGTACCTAGTGGGATCTAAAGTCATTGTTCACACTGATCATGGAGCTTTGAGGTACCTTATGTCTAAGAAAGAAGCTAAACCAAGACTGTTGAGATGGATTTTGCTTCTGCAGGAATTCGATTTGGAGATTCGTGATAAGCGTGGTATCGAGAATGGTGTTGCTAACCATATATCTCGAATGCGAGTGGAAGCTGATACACCACTCGATGATAGTCTCCCTGAGGAGAATGTCTATATGGTTTCCTTGCTCGAGGATGAATACATGGATATTGTTGATTGTTTTGCCATTAGACAGATTCACGATGAAATTCCTTGGTTTGCAGATTTTGCGAATTTTCTGAGTGCAGATGTGGATCCACAAAATTTCGCAGGCTATGCAAAGAAGAAATTCTTCAGAGATGTCAAATATTACTTCTGGGATGATCGTTTTCTCTACAAGAGATGTGCTGATGGACTTTTTCGCAGATGTATCCCAGAGTCTGAGGTTCAAGGTATTCTGTATCACTACCATGGTTCTGAGTATGCAAGACATTTTGCGACTTTCAAGACTATTTCGAAAGTGTTGCATGAAGGTTTTGGTGGCCAACACTCTTTTAGGACGCCCATGATTATGTCTCTAAGTGTGATGCTTGTCAGAGGAAAGGCAACACCAGTAAGCGGAATGAGATGCCTCAGAACTTCATCTTGGTAGTAGTGGTTTTTGACGTATGGGATATTAATTTCATTGGACCTTTCCCACCTTCTTATGGAAATCAATACATTGTGGTTACACTAGACTATGTCTCCAAGTGGGTTGAGGCACTGGCCAGCCCCTCTAATGATGCCAAAGTGGTCCTAAGGATGTTTAAATTTGTGATTTTTCCTCGCTTTGGTGTGCCAAGAGTGGTAATAAGTGATGGAGGATCCCATTTTTTCAACAAGTTGTTTGAGAATTTACTGAAGAAGCATGGAGTTAGACACAAGCTAACCACACCTTATCATCCTCAAACAAGTGGAAAAGTTGAGATTTCCAACAAAGAAATCAAGGGAATCCTGGAAAAGATTGTAGTCAAGACTCGAAAAGATTGGTCTGTGAAGCTAGATGATGCGCTATGGGCATATAGAACTGCCTACAAGACACCACTGGGCACTACACTATTTCATTTGGTGTATGGTAAGGCATGTCATCTGCTTGTTGAACTCGAGTACCAGGGACTTTGGGCTACGAGGGAAATTGATTTTTAAGTGAATTCTGAACATATCAAACTTGTTAGTAATGCATGATTAGAAATCGAGGGTCAACGAAAGTTAGTCTCGAGATTTCTAATACATAGGGAGCTGATACTACGAAAGTAGATCAGTTCTTCATTAGTGTTTGAGTTCAAGACGGTTTAAAACTTGTTCCTTAGTCTATAATTTGAATCAACAATGAATTGTTCCCTGAGAATACCCGATGTCCAACACTTTTTTGATTGATTTACACCCCGTCGTTGTTGCCTGTATTCTTTGCTTTCATAATTTTGATTATTTGCATCATCTCAAAAGACATCTTTTTAGCTATAACTCGCTGTTTGATTCTACAATCTTCGTGCTATCTTTGGTCTCTGTGGATTCGATCCTGAACCACTACAACGTAAATCTGTGCGCTTGAAGTTTTTTCTCGGGCGAAAACCTGAGCTATCATCTACTCACTAAGGGTCATGGAAATCCAAAAACAAGAGTTTGGTCTTCGAGCTCCCATGGCCTTAGACAAATAGATCTGGAGAAAGAGATGAAGAAGAAAAGATCTAAATCAATTAAAAGTATCAAGAAGTTATTACAATGTTTTAGATCTCAAAATAAATGAAAGAAAAGTAAAGTTGATGAAAAGTTAATCGAAGTTATGTTTTTGGTTCATTAGGAGACTATTTATACTAAAGGAAGGAGTGTAGGTGCCCTAAAAGAAGTTTCTTCACGTCAAGGGAGGCTGCTGTCGCCCCAATGCTTGCTACCTGATAGCTCAGATTTTTGTCCGAGATAACACTGCAATCGCACAGATGTACGTTGTAGTTGTTCGGGATCGAATCCACAGAGACCAAAGATAGCACGAAGAAATATCAGATCACCCAAGGGGTTAAAGCTAAAGATGTTTTGTAAGATGAGGAAAATATCGAAAATAAGAAAGCAAAGAAAGTAGGCAGCAACGAAAAGGTTGTAAAAGTGTTGGGTATCGGGTATTCTCAGGGAAACAATTCATTATTGATTCAAATTATAGACTAGGGAAAAGGTTACAACCGTCTTGAACTCAGATTCTAATCTAGAACTGATCTACTTCCGTAGCATCAACGTCCTATGCAGTAGAAATCTCGAGACTAACTTCTGTTGACCCTCGATTTCTAATCATGCATTACTAACAGGTTTGATATGTTCATAATTCACTTAAACATCAACTTCTGTTGGCTTAAGAAGAATCGATCATCTAGGATTCTTTCAGGCATTTAAACATTCACTTTACAGGCATTAAATTACCTAAGTTCAGAAACTAAGTGATCAATTCAGTTTCATGCGTTACAAACAATCATAGACGAAGATCCATTAGATTATATCCCTAATCATGTGATTCTATATCAACAACTCATGAATCCTTATGTGAGAATACCTAAACCCAACGAACAGACTACTGGAAATAGCAAAAACACAGATCAAATTTTTGAGAGACATGATTGTATTATGCATAAATAAGAGTAAAAAGAGGGTTCCGAAGACTTCTCGATTGAAGAACAAAAAGACTTCTTCTTCATAGGTTACAAACTCAATCTCTGCTCTCTAAAACTCAGAAAAGTTTCATAATGACAACTAAAACACGAACTTAGGTCTTTTGTTAGCAATCCGGTCTAAAATAAGTTCAGTCTGGCTCTTCGTAAAATCGGTCCGCAGATCGGGGCAGGGATCGATCGATTCCTAGACAGGGATCAGTCGACCTGTGTCCAAATTCCTGGGTATTTTCCAGCTTTGCACGAACACTTCCCTCGACACTTGAAATCCGTCCAAAGTGCATTCTTTTCGCACATTAAAGCTCGAATCCTGTAAAAACAACAAAGAACAAAAATCCGCGCCAAAACAATCCGAATACATACTAAAAACCCTTAAATCTCGTGTAAAAACCTTAGTAAAAACCACTAAAATACTGACACATCAAATCCCTCAGACTTGAATCTTTGCTTGTCCTCAAGTAAAGGAAACGAAGATTAAGCTTGCGGGAAAAAAACTCTAAAACCAAATAGACTGCAGGCTTTTAGAAAACCTTACTCTACGCTACTTTTGCTAACCATAATGACTCAGAATAATTAGAACATTCTCCACAAGAATCACCGTATAACCTCCCAAGCCCATCCATACTCTCAAATCTGGACCTGCAAACTCAGCTTTCGATGTTTATAACTCTCTACATTCAATTAAGAAGGGCGTGAAACTTTTCACCAAAAAATTCATAATCAAGGAATCATGCTAGACATTTAAGGCTTTTTAGTGGTGAGGTTTAGAGTGTTTGGGGGTATCAAAACTGCGTCAGGAATGCAAGACATTATGTAAAATCGCAAGAGAGAAAGAGTATATTGATATCCATGTCCCCTAACTTCCCAAGTACAAACCACCAATAAGAAAATAAACCAAATATGTGCATTCTTCAGGGTGAATCTAATCAACATAATAATATGTTAATGCTAATTTCTACACCAAATATGAAAAATTTAAATTAATTTTCGTTTCTCGTTTTTTTTTCAAAACGAAAATCTGGAAGAAATTAGCATATCAATGACAATTTTAAATTCTAAAACACCCATACAGTACGAAGAAATGCAACATATCCATCTAAACCACCTAAACACCCAACACCGAGAAATCAGACAACCAGGACCGTTTCTAAACCACCTAAAATGTTCAATCCTACCTAAGCAATTAGAAGGATCATGTCTACCCTATTCTCTCCATTCTTTTTTCACATGTGTGCATATAAGATGAAAAAGAAATGCATGGATAATCAAGGAGATAAGGTAAGGGTGTGGTGTCAGACTAAAGATGAGTCTTGTCACTCAGGATTACCGAAAAGGATGGTGTAGAAAAATGGGGATGTAATCTTGAATGATGGGGATTGATTCCTGATTTTAAGTTCCTAGATCAAATCATTTAAAGTTCATTAGTAAGCCAAAAAAAAGAGTTAAACACATTTCAAAAAAAAAGTCTGCGTTCCAGAGATTTCTGGAGGGGAGTTTGGTCATGAGTTATTCTGGATTGCCTGCGCTAAACGTCCAAATGAAATGGTCAATGAACATATAAAATAAAGTGCAATGCGCAGAGATAATAGTATGAAATCATCATAAAGCATAAACAAATCCATAAACTAACTCGATAAAAAATATAAAAATTACTCAAACAATACCAAAAGAAAAAGAAAAACACATAAGTAACCTCCCCTAGACTTATCTCACACCGTCTCGGTGTGAAACAAATCCAAGGAAGGGGTAAATATCAAATAAAAATAAAAATCCAAAAGAAAAGAAACGGGAAATAGCAAACTTACCTAAAACCGTGTAAAAACAACCGCGTAAATAGACAGGGAACGATCGATCCAGAGACAGGGATTGATCGATCCCTTTCCGTCTGTCTGGTGATCTTTTTCCTGCAATACGACAACCAAAAACACGAAAAACGTAAAAAGGCACCAAAAACCAGAACGCAAAAGCCAAAAACTTGAAAAACCAACTAAAAATGAAAAAGAAAACTCCCTAGTGGGTTGCCTCCCACTCAACGCTTATTTAGAGTCTCGAGCCTAATTATAATGGCGATGGATTAGTTTGGAAGGGCTTTGGAACTCGCCCCGAAGCAAGCTCCACCAGCGGAAATCTTCAGCTCAAGGATGCTGCTCATTGCTTTCTTCACAGCAGTTGCGCTTTTCTCTTTAAACTCAGGCGTAATGATGGCTCTGACTTTGGAGAAAGCTCTTAATCTGCCTTTAGGCTTCACTTTATACTCAATAGCGTTTTCGTCGCATCCAAAAGGAATCAATGTCAACTCTGAACTTTCCTCAGTATTGTGCTCTTCCGGCTCCGCCTTCTCTTTGGTCTTCCGTTTTCTTACTGTAGAACGAACGTCTCCATCCAGGACTTCTTTGAGGTCCTTCTTTTCAGAAACCACCATAGTATGTTTACTCAATAGACCATTCTATTCGTCAATCCGAGATAAGGATATCTGAAACGATTCCTCGTTGTGAGGTTCCTCCACAACTTCCTCAATTACCTCAGTTAATGTGTCAATCCAAAATGTTTGCCCATCTATGGTAGGCTTCATTGTTGACTTCTCGAGATTGAAACGCACATCCAGTTTACCCAATTGCAGATCAAACTGACCATTCTGAGCATCAATCATCGCTCTAGCAGTAGATAAGAATGGTCTACCCAAGATGATAGGATCCTTGGGTTCTTCATCAAGTTCCAAGACTACGAAATTAGTATATACATAGCCTTTACCAACACCAACAGGAATGTTATCGAGAATACCTATTGGCTTGCGAACTGATATATCTGTAAGTATCAAAGAAATCTTCGTGGGCTTATAGTTCACCAAGTTCAGCCTCTGCGAGACAGACAGCGGCATCAAGCTAACTCTAGAGCCCAAGTCACACAGACATCTCTCGAAGGTAAGAGATCCAATCCTGCAAGGTAGAACAAAAGGACCAGGATCTTCGCGTTCCTCCGGTGTGATATTCTAAAGAATTGCGCTACACTCCGCAGTAAGAACTGATATACCTTGTTCTAAGGTCATGCGATCTGAGAGAATCTCCTTCATGTACCTCTTAAGAGATGGTACCATCTTGACTGCCTCAACGAAAGGCAATCACACATGTAATTCACCAACTAGATTGTTCAACTTCTCATACTCGCGTTCCTTGATCTTTTGACGGGGTCTAGAATGATATGGAGGTTTGGGAACATAAGGTGGGGGTGGCACATACTGATCCTCAACCTCCTGCGCATTCGTTTCATCGCGAAAATTCGATACCTCCTCGTCAGGACAGGGATCGACCGATCCAGGGACAGGGATCGATTGATCCTTGTCTTTTTATGATCGATCGATCGTTTCAGGCAATCAATCAATCGCAAAACTTCGCAATTTTCTATGGGATTCAGATGAAGATCGATCGATCCCCAGTCTAGGATCGATCGATCGGTGTCCCAGTTCTAGACGAATTTTCAATCGTTTTTCCACGCTGAACTGTGATAGCATTGCAGAATTCCTTCGGATGCTTCTCTTGGTTTGCTTGGAATAACACCTCGAGGAGCTCTATTGCTCGCAGAAGTCTGAGCAATCTGTGTTTCCAACATCTTCATTCGAACACTCGTAGCCTCAAACTTCCCATTGAGGTCACTGTACACGCCACCGATTTTCTGATTGATCTCTGCAGCAGACTTAGTCTGATTTTCCAGCACTTGGTGGAGCATTTGTTTCAGCTCACTATCTTGAGAAGACGCAGAAGACTATCCTTCGTTATGATTCTGATATCCCGACTCATAGTTGTTCTTGAATCCTCCTGGACCAAAGGGCTTCTGCTGATAGCCACTGTTCCCGAAGCTACTGTTCTTGTTCTGAAATCCAGAGTTGAAGACACTCTGATTCTGATTGTATGGCTTGTTTTGGAACTGATTCTGTTGATTGAAAGCTCTATTACCGAAGCTCCCCTGACCACCAATGTAATTCACATCTGCATGTCCACCATTCAGCTCCTCAGACATGTATTCCTGGTACATCTGTCCCATTTTCTGCTCTTGAAGCATAGGTGTTTCGTTCTACTCATCAACAAAGTTCACACTCTGTTGATCTCTGCTCATTTGCTCATCGAGCTTTGACTGCAGATCATTAATTCTCTTTACATCTGATGACGCAACACCTCTACCACGCTCATAGTCTGATCTGCGATTAGCCTGATTTTTCGCCATGTTATTCACCAATTGATAAGCTTCTTGCACAATCTTGGGGCTGAAATGACCATTGCTAGCAGTGTCCATAGCATTATGAAATTTCTCCTCAACTCCATTGTAGAAAATATTGAGGAGGTTCCAATCTGTGAACCCATGATGAGGACAATCATTGAGATACTCTTTGAATCTCTCCCAAACTGCATGAAAACTCTCAACATTCAATTGGCGAAATCCTGCAATCTTGTTTCTCACAGACATAGACCGCGATTTCGTGAAGAAATGCCCAGGGAAGGCAGCCTTGATCTCGTCCCATGTCCTCAGAGAATCAGGCTCTAGGCTATTGTACCATCTTGTAGCTTTGTCATTCAGAGAGAAAGTGAACAACCTACATTTCAGAGCTTCAGCACGTACTCCATTGTGCTGAATAGTATTGCAGATGGCTTCAAACCTATCCAGATCGTGCATAGGGTTCTGTGATGGCAACCCATGATACTGGTTTTGCTGCACCAAGTTAATGAGACCAGTCTTGATCTCAAAATCTCTTCTCTCAATGGTAGGCGGACGAATCCGAGCACGATTCGCGTAGAAAGCCTCCAGAGTGTCATACTGCGACAGAGTCATCCTCTGTCAAGGTTGATTTGCGCCTTGTTTCCCCTCAGTTGCAACATTCTGTTGGCCAGCTTGCTGAGCACCAACATTAGCACCACCCCCAGCAGGTGGGTTAGCTCCTGGAAGAGCTCCAAGAAAGAGAGGATTATGATGAACTTGAATGGGATCTCCCAAGTTGTCATCNTCAATGAGTTGAGCAAACTCAAATTCTTCAATAACCTCCAGCAACTTCTCTCTCTTCTT
>OVAN01014954.1:0-11659 GCA_900406275.1 Anastatica hierochuntica
AGTAGAGAACGATGGGGAAAAAGTTGGGTCAAGTCTAGTTATTAGGGTGTTTTTTTATGGGCTGGCCTGCGAATAAAATTTAATATATGTATGTAGGGGCCCACCTGATAGGAATGAACATTTTTCGTTAAAGGATGTTTTTAATAACTTGATATTTTAATAAACAATTTTCTGAATCATATTTATAAATATAATGNGATTAAACGAAGTTTATAATTAATAAATCACTGGATTTTTGTTAGTTAATTTATTTGGAATTCATTGATTATATGTTTAAATTCAATAAGTAATAGTATCTTAAATATTATGTTAATATATTATTGTGTTTTGTGGTGGGACCTACAAAGATGATGTGGCAAAGGGATGGGCTTTCTCTATAATCTGATGTGGCATCATGTAGGCTCAATATGAACTCCTTTTAATTAATTAGATGTCATTCTTAGGAATGGGCTGAAAACAAAAGCCAAAATTTGTGTGGTTCCTTTGTTTGCCAGCAAGGATTGTTATGATAATCCAAAGATGCCATTCTTAGACAAAGTTTTTATTATCTCCTTGAGAAAAATATCTGGACAGAGAGAATAATGAGCTCCTTAGGTTTTTCGGTGGGGACTTGTTCTCCTCCAAGTGAAAGAAGATCCAGATTTCTTGTGAATAACAGTTTAAACAAAGCAGAAGCTATCAACTTGAGAAGCAAACAAAAAGTTTCTGATGTTCCTGAGTCGAATTTTCTCCAGTTATCTTCATGTGGTAGAAGAGAAGCAATTATTGGTTTTGGTCTGTGCATTGGTCTTGTTGATAATGTTTCTGCATTAGCATTAACAGAAACAAGTTCTTGTGAATTCTCTGTGTCTCCTTCTGGTCTTGCCTTCTGTGATAAAGTAGTTGGATATGGTCCTGAAGCTGTTAAGGGGCAACTAATCAAGGTGATTTAAATTCATTGTATCTCAATTTACAATGAAGTTTTATAATTTCTTTACGATTTTTTAAAATATATATATTTTGTAGGCACATTATGTGGGGAAGTTGGAGAATGGGAAAATATTTGATAGTAGCTATAATCGAGGAAAGCCTCTAACTTTTCGAATAGGTGTTGGTGAGGTAATTAAGAAAATATATTTTTGCCCATAAAAGAAAACTCACTTTTTAAAAGACTTCATATGAAATTTAGAAACAAATAAAATGATAACATAATGGATAAATATTAATTATACAGGTGATTAAAGGTTGGGACCAAGGAATCCTTGGCTCTGATGGAATTCCTCCTATGCTTACCGGTAATCTCAATGTCTTTTTCCAGGATTTAGTATATCATTTCTTTTATTTTTTCCATACATTAAAGAAAAACCTTAAAGAGTATATGCAAGACATACATGTATACTTTTTACTAAAAAGATCCGGATCCGCATCGAATAATAAGGAACCAAACCGAACTGAAAAGCTTTAAATATCCGAACAGTTCTCATATAAATATTTTCGGGTACCCGAAACGAACCGGAACCAAACCGGGATCCATTCGGGTATCCAGAATACTCGAACTTTTTTTATAATTTTATAGAAAAATATTTATTTTTTTATATTAATTTTTCGATTTTATTTTGGATAATTCGGGTTTTTCTGTTATTTTCAGATAATTCGGTTTGGTTTTCTCGATTTTTTGGATGATTTTGAATTTTTTCGGATTTCGGATCTGCTTAAAATTTCAAGAACCGATCCAGATCCGAAAGGATCCGATCCGAACCGATCCGACAATTCATCGGATCCGAAACGGATCCTAAATAGAAGGATCCGAAAAGTTCGAGATCCAAAAAATCCGAACCGGAACCGATCCGAAGATCCGAATGTCCAAACCTACATTTTACAAAAAAAAAAAAAAAGGAATACTTGTACTTTATATAAAAAATAATCTTTGAGAAATGATGTGTGGGACTACTCTTTTTTCTATCTTAAAAACAATTTGATTTGAGTCAACTTGATTTTAAATGAAGGGGTGAAAAGTATTCAAAATAGTTCTCCTATGTAATCTGCAGAATTTTTCATCGTAATATTTTGATTTTTGTGTTATAACTATTTACATACTTTTTGATATACAAATATGTAGATTTAGCCTATAAAATTGTAAAGACATGATTTGATACTAGGTTGGTTCTGAAACTCTAGAAATAGGGATCAATTTGGAAATGGTCTAATTATATGTGATTAATCTAATCTTTGACATAATTTAGATTTACCCCAAGAGTCGAGAGTATTTTCAACAGAAATGTTATGTTCTCTAGTGAGTTTTGGTTTGCTTGTTTCTTCAGGTGGGAAACGAACATTGAAAATTCCTCCAGAGCTAGCTTATGGTGATCGAGGTGCAGGTTGCAGAGGAGGTAAAAGAAGAAAAAGCAAAGAGATAAAATGATTTCTAAATTAATTAACAATATATCATGAAGTCTTATGTTTAACTGTTAATAATCAAATAATTAATTAACAAAGACTAAATTTGTTTTTGCAGGTTCATGCCTTATTCCTCCAGCCTCAGTTCTTCTCTTTGACATCGAGTTCATAGGTAAAGCTTGAGAGACTTTCTCTAACCCATCATTTTGTCCATATAGAAAGAAAAACATTGCAAGTTATTCTCTGTCTGCTATGTAACTAAAAGTCAATATTCTTTCTCTTTATAACTTTGTTTTATTCATACTTTGTTTTCGGATAAAGTTTCTTCATCGCCAAAATTTGACAAGTCAATTGAGAACTTAAGAACATAGAAAATAGCCAATCAAAATTTCTGGAACAGCATTTTGCGGAAACTGATATGGAACGAGTATAAGGATATAGAACACGAAATTTGGAAACCAAAATAAACATAAATGGATCGGAACCGAAAAAGAATAGAACGGAACCGGAAAGGAATAGAACGGAACCGGAAAGGAATGGAACGAGAATCTCATAACTAAAACAAAATGTATTATAGATAAATACACCCTCTCTCTATGAATTTTTTCATAAAATATATCACCAATAAAATGTATCTGCGAAAATTTTTATTCAACATCCACCCTCTCTCTTTCGAAAGCGTAAACAAAAGAAAATTGAAACCCTCAACTGAACTTTTAAAAATTTTATAATTACAAATTTAAAAATGAGTTGTATAATAATCATATACTATACATTAATATATATGTATTCAAGTCAAAAGAAATTTCGGAAATTTTGGTTTCCCTCTCGTCCATTCTCATTCCCATTCGAAAATTAAAAATGTATCCCTTTTATTAACCAATTTCAAAATTCAAACATGAATGGAACGGAAATTGTGCCAGTCATGGAAGAATTGTATCACTCTCGTAAGAATAAGCTACAAAAATCTAATGATCATAAAGACGAGTGGCCTAGGGTAGTAACTTCCATTGCACATTGAGAAGGAGAACGACTGATTCCGACAAGAACTATCGGATTCGTGATTATGGATTCTTGAACTATTGATGCATGCGGATAACTACATGAACTAAGAAACAATTTGAATTTTCAACACGAACTAAACAAACGAGGCTAATACCCATTTTAGCGCACATTCGTTATGAAGTCGTTTACGACGTGATGAGTTGGATGTCACGTAATATTACGTTACTGACTGTGATTTATCTCAGAAAAATGTTGTTGTAGACGACGTCGCCCCAATTAAGAGATTAAGGTTCGTATTATTTTCCTCTCGAGAACAATTAAGTTTCTCTTCAACTCTTCCTCTCCTTTTCTTCTCATCGTCTTCTCTTCCATTTATGCACCTCTTTCTTTGTAATATTTGTAATTCTTCTTCTCCATAAACTAAAAAATTTCGATTCAAGGCATAGTTCATCATCTGCGAAAATGAACCATAGAAGAGGAAGAGGATTTCCAACTTATTGTAGATGTGGAGAACGTGTAGCGATTAGGACATCAAGAACGGTCGCTAATCCAGTGATACTTTATCATGTTTATCCATTTATAAGACAGATATTGTTAATATTTTTTCAATCTGAGAAAACGTGATTGAGATTTATAAACTGGAATTTTTCTTTTGTCTTTGTTGTATATTGCAGAATGATCGTTATCATTTGTTCAAATGGACGGATGAATCGATGGTTGAAAAGATTAGGGACATTATTTAGAAGATTAATGAACGTGAAGGTGAATATATGTCACTCCAAAAGGGTGTAAGAGCTTGCGAGTCGGAGATGGACAATCTTATGATGGAGACACGAACTTTAGAAACAGTAGTGGGGGGATTCAAAAGCAAATTCAAGCTTGCAGGATGGAGTTGCGAAGTATGAAAAACATTAATTTTTGTGTTGTAGTCATGATGTTTTTTACATGCTCATGTTCTAAGTCATTTAAGTAGTTCTACCAAGTCATGTTCAGTATGGAGTTTGTAGTATGGAGTCTGTGTAGCATGAAAAAACATTATGAGTAGTTCTACTAAGTCATAAATTATATGTAAGGTATTTTCTAACTAATATAAGATTGGAACATGTTGAATCCTTCTCCAAAACTTTTAAAATTTTCTGAAAGTTTTTGGTTTGGATCCCTTGGAAATATGGAAAAGAGAGACTTATGAAAATTTTGACTTGTTTGGTCTAAAAAAAACACATAGACCAACTGCATGATTGAAAGCTAGTTATTAAAATCAAAGTGTTGCAATCTAGAATACAACTTTAGTTCTACCATTTTCCAGAATTACCCCTATCAAAGAACTAACATTTAACTACCCATAGTCAATAAATCCTACAAAAACCAACATAAGATAGTCATAGCTGATGAATCCTACAAAAACCATCATAAAACTAAGAAGAAAAGATCTCATCCATCTTGTGTGGGTTGACTCGGTCCATTTCCATCACGTAGGGATATGGTATCACATCCACCTGGAGTTATCTTCTTCTTTGGTGGTCGATTCACTTCCGCATCAACATTGGGACACTTCCGTGTATTATGTCTAATGTGGTCACATATCCCACAATGTACGAGTCTTTTATTCCTTAAAACCTTTGTCTTCTTTGTAGGAGACTCATTTTTCTCTTTAATCCTTTTAGAATTTTATTTCTTCCTTTGGTTGGTATCTCTCTCGGGGTTGGGAGAAGTTCTGTTTCACCGACTTTTGCCAAAACTTTATGCCATTTAGTGGCAATATAGGTGTGTTATATTGTTGTAGCCACTTAGAAGTGAGGTAACAATCATCAATATAATCTTCTTGGTTCTATTTTTTGACTGAAATATCCTTCAACGCATGGCGACAAGGCAACCCTGACATCTCTCATTTCCGGCAAGTGCAAGCCCGTCTACTCATATAAATCTTGTATGTTGTGTTTTTCTCTTTGACTACATTAACACCATCACCTCCTGGAAATGCACGATAATGTCTTATTTTCTGCTCCAAAATCAACTTTTTCGCTGCATTTATACTAAATCTATATGTATGCTTCTTAGTTTTCTGCTTTCTCAACTTGATACGCACCATAGCTCGCTTCCGTATGGTTTTCAACATTTCCACAAGTGGTATAGATCTTGTTGGGTCAACTGCATGGCTAAATGACTCAGAGATCTTGTTACCCGCATCATCAGAAGAAGCAGTTGGTTTGAAGAAGGCAATGCTGCAATTTTTGGGGTTCTTGCGCATCATAGAGTCATACACACTCATATCATATTTCTTCACTATATTGGGCCATGTTGGTAATCTTTCAACCTTCCAAAATAAACCTTTCATTTCAACTCTCTTCGAATGATTCTTCTTTAAGTTTGCATAGATGTGTCTAGCACACATCCTATATGCTTAGCCTTTGGCAGCAGATACGAAACGACATTGAGTAATCCTTGAAAAACATGTAAATTAAACTCATTAGAAGCACAAAAACATATCATAAAACATAAACACACCAAAAATACATAGATCATATACCATTAAAATATAAACAAACACATAGACCAACTGCATGATTAAAAGCTAGTCATTAAAAACAAAGTGTTGCAATTGAGAATACAACTTTATTTCTACCATTTTCCAGCACTACTCCTCCCAAAAACTAACATTTAACTACACATAGTCGATAAATCTTACCAAAAACAAACATAAGATAGTCATAGCCGATGAATCCTACAAAAACCAACATAAAACTAAGAAGAAAATATTTCATGCATCTTGTTGGGTTGACTCGGTCTTTCTCCATCACGTAGGGATATGGTATCACATCCACCTTGAGTTATCTTCTTCTTCTTTGGTGGTCGATTCACTTCCGCATCAACATTGGACACTTTATTGTATTGTGGCCAGTGTGGTCACATCTCCCACAATGTACGAGTCTTTTATTCCTTAAAACCTTTGTCTTCTTTGTAGCAGACTCATTTTTCTCCTCAATCCTTTTAAAATTTTATTTCTTTCTTCGGTTGGTATCTTTCTTCGGTTGGTATCTCTCTCCGAGGTGGGAGAAGTTTTGGTTCACCTGACTTTTGCTAAAACTTTATGCCATTTAGTGGCAATATAGGTGTGCTATACTATTGTAGCCACTTAGAAGTGAGGTAACAATCATCAATATAATCTTCTTGGTTCCATTTTTTGACTGAAAAATCCTTCAACGCATGGCGATAAGGCAGCCATGACATCTCTCATTTCCGGCAAGTGTAAGACCATCTACTCATATAAACCTTGTATGATGTGTTTTTCTCTTTGACTTCGTAAGCACCATCACCTCCTGAAAATGCAAGATAATGTCCTATTTTTCTGCTCTAAATCAACTTTCTCCGCTGCATTTATACTTTATCTACATGTGTACTTCTTAGCTTTCTGCTTTCTCAGCTTGATATGCATCATAGCTCCCCTTCGTATGGTTTCTAGCATTTCCACAAGTGGTATTGATCTTACTAGATCAATTGCATGGTTAAATGACTCAGAGATGTTGTTGCTCACGTCATCAAAAGAAGCAATTGGTTAAACGAAGGCAAGCTGCAATTTTGGGGTTCTTACACAGCATGGAGTCATACATACTCATATCATATTCCTTCATTGCATCAACCTTACGACTATATTCGGCTATGGTGGTACTCTTTGTAATCTTCCAAAATAAACCTTTCATCTCAGCCCTCTTCGGATGATTCTTCTTTAAGTTTGCGTAGATGTGTCTAGCATACATCCTACATGCTCAACCTTTGGCAGTAAATACCACACGACATTTAGTAATCCCTGAACATCATGTAAATGAAACTCATTAGAAGCATAAAACATATCATAAAACATAAAACACACCAAAAATACGTAGACCATAGGCCAATAAAATCTAAACAAACACATAGATCAACTACATGATTGAAAGCTAGTCATTAAAATTAAAGTGTTGTAATCTAGAATACAATTTTAGTTCTACTATTTTCCAGCATTACTCCTCCCAAAAACTAACATTTAACTACCTATAGTCGATAAATCCTACCAAAAATCAACATAAGATAGTCATAGCCGACGAATCCTACAAAAACCAACATAAAATTAAGAAGAAAAGATCTCATGCATATTATTGGGTTGACTTGGTCCTTCTCCATCATGTAGGGGTATGGTATCACATCCACCTGGAGTTATCTTCTTCTTCTTTGGTGGTTGATTCACTTCCACATCAACATTGGGACACTTCCTTGTATTGTGTCCAGTGTGGTCACATCTCCCACAATGTACGAGTCTTTTGTTCTTTAAAACATTTGTCTTCTTTGTAGCATACTCATTTTTCTCCTTAATCCTTTTAGAATTTTATTTCTTTCTTCGGTTGATATCTCTCTCGAGGGTGGGAGAAATTATTCTTCACTCGACTTTTGCCAAAACTTTATGTCATTTAGTGGCAATATAGGTGTGTTATACTATTGTAGCCACTTAGAAGTAAGGTAACAATCATCAATATAATCTTCTTGGTTCCATTTTTTGACTGAAATATCCTTCAATGCATGTTGACAAGGCAGCCATGACATCTCTCATTTCCGGCAAGTGCAAGACTGTTTACTCATATAAACCGTGTATACTGTGTTTTTCTCTTTGACTTCATAAACACCATCACCTCAAGGAAATGCACAACAATGTCCTATTTTTCTGCTCTAAATCAACTTTTTTCGTTGCATTTATACTGAATCTACATGTATGCTTCTTAGTTTTCTGCTTTCTTAGCTTGAAACGCATCATAGCTTGCCTGTGTATGGTTTCCAGTATTTCCACAAGTGGTATTGATCTTGATGGATCAACTGCATAGTAAAATGACTCAAAGATGTTGTTGCTCACATCATCACAAGAATCAGTTGGTTTGAAGAAGACAAGGCTGCAATTTTTGCGGTTCTTGCGCATCATGGAGTCCTACACACTCATATCATATTATTTCACTGCATCAACCTTACAAATATATTGGGCCATGTTGGTACTCTTTGCAACCTTCCAAAATAGATCTTTCATCTCAGCCCTCTTCGGATGATTCTTCTTTAAGTTTGCATAGATGTGTCTAGCACACATCCTATGCTCAGCCTTTGGCAGTAGATACGACACAACATTGAGTAATCCCTGAACAACATGTAAATTAAACTCATTAGAAACATAAAAACCTATCATAGAACATAAAACACACCAAAAATACCTTCTGTCTATCCGATATCATAGTCAAACCATCACCATCTTTAAGATCCAGATCTTTTTAAAGTTTCTTCACAAACCATATCCAATTGTCCTCATTCTCCACATCAACAACAGCTCGTACAATGGGATACATTTGGTTGTTAGCATCCCTTCCAACATCTACCAACAATTTTCCTTGAGTTGTGCACTTCAAGAAACATGCATCAAGACCAAAAATAGGTCGACAATGTGTCCGCCATGTTACCTTGAGTGCATTAAAACACACATAAAATCTGAAAAAACACCTCTTGCCTTACTTCTCTCGGAAGTGTATCAACAATTACAGTTGATTCTGGATTTGACTTGCAAGAAAAATACATATCATATCATATCAGAAAAATTTAATTGTATAGTCTTAATAATTCACTAAAGAGTGTTACTTACTCAAGAATCTCAAGGTGGTAGTCTTTAAGTCTATAGAATTGCTCATCATGGTTCTTTTATAACATATCCAATGCTCTTCTTTTAGCCTTTCTACATTTATCTATTGATGCAATTAAATGCCAATGCTCCTGAATTTGTTCTTGAATTCTTTTAGGCATCAACAATGAACTATCCTTTAGATCATCTACAAACAGTCTAGCGACCACCTCTTGACTAAGTGGCTTGCAATATCCATTTTTGATACAGCTATGCACATCATTATAGGTCTTAATCATAAATCTTCCCACTGGTTCTTCATACGAACATTATATATTCCAAGGACAATTCCCTTTCATTACACACTTAAGCTCTGATTTGTCTTTTCCTCATCGAACATATTCTAAATTCCACCATTCCTTCAAGACATCGTCAATAACAACTTCTTTGAAATCTTCAATGCTGTCAAATACTTGTCTTAGTTTTAGCTCACCACTGCCTCTCCTGTATCTTTTGTATCCCTCTATTTCATCATATGAATCCACTACACTATCATACCCATCAGCCTCCTCTTCTTCAACTACACCAGCGATATTCCTCTCAACTCTTCCTTCTTCTAAAAGACATGATTTTCATTCCTCTCATCTCTTGCTTCCTCATCACTCTCTACTCTAGAAGTTTGAGGCTCCAGATCACATCAATTGCTTTTTTCCAAACCGTACCAGAACACATCTTCTCAAACTCTGATCATCATTGGACAAAGACTTATGATCATCTTTTCCTTCACATGAAATTTTATACCAAACTCTCAGTCCCTACAAATTCGTAAAAATCTCCTTCATCAATAATCTAAACAACTGATGTTGTATTGCTTCGATAAAACGCACATCACCACCCATATATAACACTATACAATCAATTTTCTCAAATGGCCTACCAAAGACACAACTAAAACTACACACTCTTTGTTTGCCTTGTTTCATCACTACATCAAATCATAAAATAAATGGCAAAAAAATCAGACATCTACCGTAAGTCTAAACCCAACTTTGATATACAGTCTTTGATTACAACATTCTCGAACGCGAAATATTGACTCGAGATGCTTCTCTTCTTCACAAAAGAACCAACTTTACATCAGTCTCCGGTTTTGTTTCTCACAAACCCAAATCACTCAACTCTCTCACGATGAAATAGATGAAACCCTAAGTCTCCAAATTTTCCAATCTCACAATGAAAAAAATAAGTTGAATGACGGGTTTTAGTCATTGTAGTTTAAGAAAAATAAATAAATAAGACGACGTCACATTTTTAATTTGGCAGTGTAAGAAAAAACAGAGTCGTCTAATAAGTACGCATGTCGTCCAACTCAGTTCCCCATTATGGTTGACTAACGGAAACCACATCAAAATAGGTATTGCCTCGTTTATTTAGTTCGTATAGAGAATTCAAATTGATTCTTAGTTTATGTAATTATCTGCATATATGAATAGATCAAATATAAATAATCACAAATCTAATAGTTATTTCTGAAATCGGTTGTTTTCCCGACATTGAGAAAAGGTGTTTAGGATAAAGTCTTCACACGTAAAAAAGCCTAAGTCACTGGCAGATGGAGTTTGCATCCGCGCAACCCCACAGAAAAAAATTAACCAAAAAAAAGAATAAAATACAAGAAAAATCTAAAGATTAAAAAAAGTCTAAAGATTATCTTCCTAAGACTTGACTAAAAAAATCTTCCTATGATAATATTATTAAAAATATTTTACAATATCAAAATTTTGCATTATATTATATTAGTCAAAACACAAAAGTTAACAAAATTTTGTTTTTAAAAGAATTTGAAAACATTGCTACTAGACAAAAATTGAGTGAAATATAATCTAATATGAAATAAACCATATCGAATGGTTTCGTAAAACATATGAAATTGTAAGATAATATTTCTCTTGACACACAAAACACGAACAAATAATTTAGACATAAAAACCAACACGAAATAAAGAAAAAAAACTTTTCGACTCTCTCTCTCTCTCCAACTCTCGCAGAGCATCCACCTTTAATTGTTCTTTGACCATGTCGGCTTCAGTGGTCCTTGCCATCGGGGTTGGGTTTCTCCTCCTTCCTTCCTTGTTTTTCTTTTGCTTCCCCTCCTCTAGTTTTGTTCCCTCGACATGTTCTCTGCTCTACATCTACTATCATCTCTCCACAGATCTGGTCGGTAGTGCGGCACGGTTGAGCGGCAGTGAGTGGGTGTCATTCCAAGAGTAAGTGAAGTCGGTTTTTAGGGTGGATCTGTTTTCCCCGGCGTTTTTTCATCTTTCAAATCTGGTTTTGATTCTGCTTTTGTCGGCGTTGCGGTTCAGGGACGATGGCGCATGGAAGTTATAGTCCTCTCTCTCCGTGCTCTCTCTTCGAATCTCTGCAGGGAGTGGTGGTTTGTGACGTCTGCTCTGCTCTTCGTCTTGGCGTCTCAGGGGCGGCTGAGCTTTCTTCCGTCACATCCCGTGAAGGGCTTCTGTTATGTTCATCAATGAAGATGAAGGCGCGTGACAATGTTGATTTTTCTCTCGGGTGTTAGCAGGTTCTTGTTGTCGGTGGCACTGATGGCTCAGGCTTTCACCCAAGAAATCACTGCAAGCGTACAGAAGTACG
>OVAN01014955.1:0-11659 GCA_900406275.1 Anastatica hierochuntica
ACGTTAGGTAAGTTAGGCGGAATTGATGGCTAAAAAGTCCGAAGATGAATAATAAATTTCTTTTTCTATAAATAAGAGAAGTAACTTTCCTAATCTTCCACTTGCTCATTTTCATAAAAATTTGCTTAAGGTAAAAACAAACTCCTTATCCTTTCCATCTCTCTCTCTCTTCTTTTGTGTTATGGCTTCGAATGATCTAGTTTCCGCGAATGCTTTGCCGTCAATTTTCGACCCCGAAAGCCTACGAGTTCGGGAAGGTGAAGTTATACCGAAAGTCGAATTCGTGCTGCACTATGTCGATCCTGAGGAAGTGAGGGAATACTGACAGGTTACGTGTGGTATCGAAGGTCCACCACCCCACTCGTGGTGTCCGTTGAGACCGAAATTCAAAAAGGATGCCAGTAGACCGAGCGAGTGTCGAAAATCATTCCTTGTCGTCATCCAGGATTTCTGCCGAGTCCTAGAGGAGATGGAGTTCCGAATGCCGAGAGCCGGAGAGGATGCTGACTCTCCACCTCGTGGTGTCTTTACGTGCTACAAGGCGCATTTGTTGTTTTGCCGACTGTGGTTTCCTATTCCGGGGGTCATAGTCCAGTTTTTGGATCACTATGGTTTATCGATCGGTCAGCTCTGGCGCATCGGTCTCCAACACCTCGTTGGACTCCTGGTTTTGGGTTATTAGCAAGGAATGGACTTAAGTGTCGACTATGTAGTGGTGTTTCTATCTTCCTTGGCCGTGAGTAACTCGCTTCGATATTGCCTAAAGCTGAGGAAAAACTTGGCGGTGATCCTATTGTTTACGTCCAATTTCCATAATTAGAGCAAGCGATACTTCTTTGTTCGTTTAGACACTGCCTCTGTCAAGGGCGAATATATTTCTTCTTTTAGGCGTGAATGGGGTCCCGCGGGTTTCGCTTTTGATACCCTGGCCGTTTTCTTTTCATTTGCCGATATCTGATAATTCTTTTATTTTGCAGATTTGGATCCCCTTCCCTCGCATCCGGAATATACTTACGTTGTTAGGGACCTTCTCCGAGGCGGTCCCTTCAATTGTGGTTACTTTTCCCCGCAGCGAGTTCGCGACGCGGTTATGTACCACAAGAATCGGACTCAGCCCAACGCGATTTCAGAAGAGGACCTAGAACCGACCATGAATGGCTTCACTCTGTACGAGTTGCCTTCCGGCTTGGAGAGGGAGAGATCTCCCCAAAAAAAGCGCGCACCTGCTAACGAGAGCGATGCTACCGCGGACAGGAGAGGGCCGTCCGAGGGGGCATGGTTAAACGATTTTTTTGGTGGAGACGAAAGCGGTCCGAGCCAACCTTCGATGCCGCTTTTCGGTGAAGGGTCAAACTTTGACGCCTTTCTTTCTTCTTTTGATGCCCTGGTGCATCAACCCGCAGCTGGTGCGGGATTTGTTAGATCCGGACAATAGGCGGAGGTCTCGGGTTTGTGCATGGGAGTTAGTTTTCGTGCATACGATATGATTCCAATTGTTCAAGTAACATCGCTCCTAACTTTTAAAGGATTTCTTTTTTGCAGGGTCTCCACGTAATGGACAAGACCCTTAGGGCGAGTAACTTAGAGGCGCAAACGACTCGGTTCAAGGCTGAGAGACTCGAAGAAGAGAACGCTCGCCTGAAGAAGAATTTCGAAGCGGTTTCGTTTCGTGAAAAGGAGTTGGCGCAGAGTCAAGCGTCGCAGACTCGCCGTGCGTACAGGCGCAGAAAGCATGAGGTCGCCTCGATTGTGGCCGATCGTTCAGTTCAGTTTGCAGCGGACTTCAATCAGTATAAGTGCGCTCAACAGTCCTTTGGAGAATACCACGAATGCCGTGGTTTGGCCGACGACTATGAGATGGACAAAATGTCCAGCCACGTGAAGAAGTGCAAGAAAGTTGTGTCTTTGATCCGGTCTATCAAAGAGAGGGTTCGAGGTCACTGGGCTCCGATTCTTGTTTTTCCCGATTCAGAGGAAGTTGGGGACACTGCTCGGGGCGAAGAGGATGCGGTCGATCAAAACCCGGGACCGTCTAGCGTAAGTAACTTTTTGATCTCTGGCAATTTTGACTACGATTTTTGAATGAGAAATTTTCGTCCATTGAGGGAGCGTGTTGCCTGTTTTTAGTAGTATTTTGGCCAAGTGTGTCCATTTTATATCTATCGCGGTTGGCCGTGTGTGGCTTCAAAACATCTCACCTTGTGGTTTTAATGTCGATAAATGATATTTTTCGATTTGTTTTGGTTGTGTATAAGTAGTGTCACGATTGCGAAAAAAGATCATGAGTTGTCGTCTCATGTCTACTCCTCTGAGAATCGCTATATTCGTTGTTCGTTTCAGATGCGAGGTCTCGAAAGATTTATTCTTTCGGATTTTCTTAAACGTGAGAACATAAGCGTAGAGACAAATTTTGGAATCTCGTATTGGTTCGATACTATGTCTTGAGATGTTTGAGACCAGTGTGCTGGGTTTAGTTTGATTTGGTGTAGAGGAAAAAATACGAGTTGTCGTCTCGTACTTTAACACTTTTCGTGGATCGTTCTATGCGTTGCTCGTTCGAGATGTAAAGAAGTTTCGTAAAATTTCTTGAGCGTTTAGATATGAACGAAGAGACATGTTTTAGGATCTCGTATCAGTTAGATATCATGCCTTGAGATGTTAAAGACCAGTGTGCTAGGTTTAGGGAAAGACTTAGGTCTACTCTCGGTTTTAAGGTGTGCGGTGACTAATTTCGGCTTACGTATCCTGTTTTCGGTTTCGACCTTGTTCCGTCTCGATATTGAAGTATGCGATAAGTTCTCGGCTTATATGACTTTCATTAGTTGAGAACCGAGCACTCTCCAAAGAAAATTTTTAAGTTGTCTGGAAGTGCTGACCAAAATTTCGGATTTCTTTTATAGCGCGCTATTGTCCTTGTTGGATGTATGATAACCCATTATTCGCGAAGAGCGAGTTAATGTGAGTGATTAGTTCATCCATCGAGGCCAATCGATGGGCGCAAAATTGGGACAAGTATTTGTCCTTTTTCTCTGTAGAGGTTTGATAGTCTTGCGACTGATTTTACGAGCTTCTGATCGAGTTCAGAATTGTGCTTCTCGAAAACTCGCGACGTCTCGCTTTTTCCGAAAGTTCTTCCGTATTGTGGTAGAAAGTGTTGGTGAATATGTTATAATCGAAGTTTGTTAAGAAAGGTCTTCTCATATGATTTCTGTATTCGGATGATACGAAAAATAAAAAGCGAAAATTTATTGTCGAAATCGGATCGAAAAATGTCAAGTACAAAGTGTGGGAGTATACGAGTATACGTACACCCACTCCCCCTTTTTTAGAGAGGGGGACAACTGAACTCTTCTTGCGACAAGCTACCTACGTACCTCTTTCGAGGATCAAGCCGTCTCGTAATTCAATTTTTTGTCGTAAGTGATTACTCGTTTGGTGGAGCTGTGTCGGCCGTTTTAGTCTTGACGACTACAACTGGGTCGATGATTCCCTCTGGTGTCGAGGGCGTTGCTTTGTCGAGCTTGTTGGGTTCAGAAGCTTGCTTATTTCCTCCGGATTGAGCTGTTTCTTGAATCGACAATTCTGTCGCATCTTTTTCCGAAGTGTCTTCGGCTGGCAGCCAAGTTGTCTCCATTCTTTTGGGTTCGACCATGGGCGTCATTGCGACTTATCTTAGCTTATGCTCGGCTAGGAAGCAAATTCGTGACTGCATTTGGCATCCCTAGATTGTGGAGATTCCGTAGGGGGTTGGGAATTTAATACCCAAGTGGTAAGTCGATGGGACTGCTTTCATGGAGTTTATCCATGACGTTCCCATGATCACGTTATAGATGGCAGGGTGGTCGACGACCGCAATATCGACAACTTTCGTTATCTCCTTGGTTACCACTGGAAGTTTGATCGATCCGAAAGTCATCGAAGTTATTCCTGAGAAACCCGTGAGTTGTTTCGGTGCAAGTATTACCTTGGATAAGTCGACGTTCATCCTGCTGAGGGTATCATCGAAGATGATATCAACGGTACTTCCTATGTCGATGAGGGTGGTGACTCCGAGATCTTTTATGACGAGATCAATTACGAGAGGATCGTTATGGGGTTTGTCGATCCCGACAGTTTCATGTTCCTCAACGAAACTATTGTGACCATCCGATGATCATATTCACTCTGCGGCGATTGGAGTCGTTGCCTTTGTCGTCAAGCCTCCTTCCGCGTTTCCCATCTGCTTGGGTTCGTTGAGACACGACATCTCCAGTGGGGGCTTTCTCGGTCCTGAGTGGGCGATCTGTATCACGTATGAGGTCTTTTACGCTGGTTATGTCCGAGATCTCGTTCGCGAGCAATTTTGCTATTAACCTTGCTCCAAGAACTTTGCAGTTCGCGATGGAGTGACCCTTTATTTGGTGAAATTCGCAGAAGGTATTTTCGTGATACGGCGTGTTTCGAGTCCAGGTGTTCCCCGACGTCCTACCTTGTTCAAACGGAGAATTGACAGCGTAGTTGTGCACCCCCCCCCCCCCCNCCCTCGTGATGGACATACTTGTCGTTACGAGAGATCTTCTTTTTCGCTTTCTGTTCAGAGGTTAAGACTTTCGAGGACGCCTCCATAGGTTTGTGTTTTTTAGATAGGAGTTTCATCTCTTCTTGAATGATGATGAAATCTCTGGCCTTATGGAGCGCGTCCTAAATAGTGCGTGGTTTTTCACTTTCTAAACTTCGACTTGTACCAGAGAGTCTTTCTGAGTGCGTCTACCGCCACTTTGTCGTTGATCCCGCACACTCTCGACATTACTATCTTAAACTTGTTCATGAAATCTCAGAGAGATTTGTCTTCTCTTTCAAACAGGCTCCATATGTCAACGTCGGAAGTTTCTCTTTCCATAAACATGGAGTGCTGTTTGTGAAATTTCGAAGAGAGTTGACGGAAACATCCGATAGAGTTTCTCTGTAGACAGGAGAACCAATTGAGGGCCGCTCCTTGGAGATGCTCGTCGAGTAGGTGGCATAAGCCAGCGTCTTTCTCGCCTTCCTTGAGCTTGGATCTCGCCGTCGCGATCTGGAAAGTCTGCAGGTGAACTTTAGGATCGGAGGTTCCGTCATACATTGGGATTTTCACTTTCCCGTGATTGGAGACTCTGGCGTTGGTTATGCGAGCAGTGAAGGGAGTTCTTCGAGCCTCTTCAAGGAGCATGTCGATCTCTGGCGTTGCACTAGTCGCATGATGGATCTGCGACTTTACCGCTTTGACCTCGGCTACTGCTTTTGCGATGTAGTCGCAAAGATTGCGAATTTCATCGAGTTCGTCGCAGGTCTTTTTTCGAGATGGTTGGCGTGTCCCGCGAATGGCTCTGGCCTGCTCCTCAGCCTGTTTCTCTTGCTCTACCCATAAGATATTTTCCTCTTCTTCTGTCATGGGTTCGCTAAGGTGAGAATCCTTCCGCGTTGCGCGACCCTTAACCCTTTTTGGGTGTACCTCATCGTCTTCATCCGTGGAATCGGATTGATCGCTCAAGTCTAGGTAAATTCACTCGACTTCGTTATCCTCCGTTTCCTTTTTAGGATTTGGGGATCTTGCATGTTATTCCGAGGTACGACAAGGGTGATTACATCAGGGATTTTTCCCGATGGATTTTCCTGAGCGTTCTGGAGTAAGTCACGCGGAGTGGTGAAGTCGAGTCTTCTTCCGCGAAGTCTAGTAGCTCCACGCGAAGAATAGTTCTAGTCCTCGCGATTAGGGTTTCAACCTGTTTAGTGAGAGAGCTAATAAGTTTTTCTTGTTCAGCCGACTTATGTTCGAGAGTCAAGAATATCTTTTTGATCTCCTCGAATGCCGCAGTGTTTGCGTCAGCGTTGGACGCGGTGTTGTTCGTAACCTGAGTGCTTTCAACTTTATCGTTGGCGATGTCGCCATCACGAGCTAATTGATTATTCTGGTCGTCTGTAGTCATATTCGGTCTGGCGTTTTGCAGCTACGAGTTAATTGATCAGTACCGTGAGCGAATAGGTGCCCTCCTTCTAGCGCAAAACTGTGGGAACTGAAATTCGCACTGTCGATATTCATATTCAGAGGAAAATCAGGAAACCCTAACTTTCCTTGAGGTCCCGGAAATTTGCTAAACCAACAACGACAGATCAAAAGTACGAAGAAAACAGACGACGAGATAAATGTTAAAGAGAATCGAAAGAAAATAGATTAATAGAGATCTTCTTTCGAATCTGCGTTGAGCGTTACAACAGGTGGTAAGCCGTGGCCGCGAGAGCTGTCGGCGAGTATCCTAGTTCTAACAGCGTAAGACTGGTAAACCTGATTGAGACGCAGCTCGCTAGCAAAAAACGAAAATATACCTAAAGCTCTAAGTATGAATTGCGAAGAAATTTCTGTCTCTCTTTCTCGTTCTCCTTAGTCCCTCTTTTATATGCCTTCGTAAGCTGATCTCGTTTCCTTTTTTGCCCTAGATTTGAGCATATCCTTCCGCGGAAATATTCCATTTTTCGGGAATATTCCATATCTTTACGAGTTTTCCATATTTATCTTCAGACTTTTCTATATTAGGTAAATCGTTGACGCAATTGGGCCAGTTCTCGTTCTGAAATCGTAAGTGGACTTTTGTCGCGTTTTGGGCCTTCGTGGGTCGTTTAGCTATAAAGTGATTTTTACGATTTCTTTATGAGAAATCGGTCCTTGTACGACTACGCGGTGAAAGTTTTATGAAATGATAAGACTGATTGTATAGTTAAGACAAAGTCGGTGTTCGAGTTAACTGTTATTGTTTTATACGATCGATACGAAGTTTTCACGAAAAGAGCAAGTCCTTACGATTATTTCCGCGAGAATTCAACGTACACTCCAATCGAGACGTAAGAAAAAACGCTCGAACTAGGATTCGAGGGAGAAGACGATCGAGAAAGTGTCGTCTAGTCAACCGTGGGCGACTAGACTTACAAGAGTCTAGTCACCCAACGGGTGCCTAGACTCTGAGTCTTGGCGCCCGTTGGGCGACTAGCCCGTGAGTCTAGTCGCCCAACGGGNCACCCAGACCGTGAGTCTGGGTGCTCGTTAGGCACCTAGACCGTGAGTATGGGCGCCCGTTGGGCGCCTAGATCGTGAGTCTGGTCGCTTAACGGGCGCCTAGGCTGTGAGTCTGGGCGCCCGTTGGGCGCCTAGACCGCGAGTCTGATCGCCTAACGGGCGCCTACACCGTGAGTCTAGTAGCCCAGTGGGCGACGAGATCTTGAGTCTGGTCGCCCAAAGGGCGGTGAGACTTGCCGTTTTTCGTATTGCTCTTATTTTTGAAGCGATGCAGTTATTCTTCGTTTACAGTGAGTTCTTATCACTATGAAACTCGTTTACTGAGGTCTCTCAGAGGTCTCAGACGTTGATATCGTTACTCTCGCGTTTAGTTGCCCGCGAGTGACTGGACTTTGCGAGGCGGCCGCTTATGTTTTGCTAGAAGTGGAGCTTAGAAATTTGGTCGAGAGGAGATTGATTATGTGGGAAGAGCCTCAGAATGGATAATCCTCTCACGATTTTCATTTTCGAAGGAGAGACGATGTTTCCGTTACTAATTTAGGCATCAATTTCGTCGTAACCGTTTTTGACCCAAACATTAAGGGACCATAGTAACCGCCTTATCGCAAGGATGTCATTCCCACTAGTGGCAAATCTTGTTATTCCTTTAAGTGGCAAAAGTCCTGATATCCTCGATGGCTTTTTATTGAAGGGTCATAGGAATCATCGAATGCCATTTTGACTGGTATACGTTGGTTTCGTACAACGCCATACTTTACCCTGTGTGGATTTTTGTGGGTATCACACTGCTTTTTGACCTTTGCGCCTTTGAGCTCTTTCTCGAGTTTTTTGGCCTCGAATATTTTGTGTCTTCGAGACACGAGGTTTTAACCTTGATAGGCTTTCCAGGGCTTTTGCCTCATTTGCTGCTTGGCTTCTTCTGGCTACTTTCCAATCTTTTGACTCTTTATTGCCCGATCATTTTCTTAGTATATTTTCTTGGTAGACATGCTCTATCGAGGAGACGCCAAGTCAACATTATAACTTTGGTGAACCGCAGCAGAGTCCTTTGCAATGAATGAGTTTGTGTTGGTTTTGCTAGATCGTCTTCATACTTCTTTCTGAAGGTGCAGGCTATGGATTCTGGATCCGTCTTTTAGATATCTGATTCTGTCTGGCCCATGGCAGAGGTTAGCTCTTTGTGTTCTCTTCTTAGTGCTAGGGCTCTCTTTCTCTCTGGGCATGCAATCCGAATTTATGGGGGTCTCAATCTCGGACGGCAGCAACACTCTGATCTGTTAGTTCTGGCCGGTCTAACAGGGCCTAGATATCCATGGCTTTGGTAGATCTTTCATCGTTGAACTTGGATTCAAAAAAAAGGTGGGGCACATGACCCTCGTGGACCATGGTCTATGGGGCATTAGACTTACAAATTTTTAAATTTGGTATCTAAGCCCAGGGGCACATGGCCTAGAGAACCATGGGTCCATGGTGGTGGTCTTAACCATGAGTTGGGGCAATAAGCCCTTGGTGAGCTAAGGTCCCTTGCTAATTATACGTCGTATGAGTCGGGAATTCATAAGCGTTTAATTAACAAGCCTTAGTCTCAATTGAGATCTATGTTTTAATACACAAAATCAATGTGCACACCTGCCTTTGGGCACACTATAGGAAATTGGCGTATTTATAGCAGAATAAGATAGCGTTTTATGCCTTTATGATATGGTTAATGTATCCTTTAGTTTTCTATAGCGTTTGAAAAAAATCAAACGCTACGTTTAATTTGCAAGTTTAAAATCTTTGTCACACTTTTGATACACGTAGTTTAGATAGTACAATTTTTGTCTAAAACGCTATGGATAGATTAGGCGGGAATGAAATTTTCACTTTTAGAGCCAGAGTAGTGTAATGGGCGCCAAACACTGTGGGAACCGAAATTCACACTGTCAATGTTATGTGCTTCACGGATTCTCTATGGCCAAAAAGTAATGAGATCAGTCGATGAATACGAGAAATTAGGTTAAGACTACGAAACTAATCTGCGAGCACAATTAGATAGAAATTGTGAGTAAACAGATACGAGAAACAGACTACGATATCGAAGTAAATAAGATTCAAACTACGAAACGAAGATGTGACATAATGGAATCAATACAAGACAGATTGCGAAGCGAGATGAATATAACAACGATAAAGTAACAGGATTCGGATAAGTAAAACGTATGCGAAGAACAATACGAATACGAAAGTAAATCGTGGATCTAAACAGAATCGTAAACGAAGAACAATATGAAAGTAAACGAAGAACAAATCGTCAAACACAGATAACGAAGAAATTAAAGATGAATCTTATTGGAATTTTTGGTTTGAGCATGCGCAACCGGTGCTTAAGCCGTGGCCGCAAAAACTGTTGTGAAGAATCCCTAGAACTACAACGTAGACTTGTTACCTAATTGAGACGCAGCTCGCTAACAAATACAGAGATAAGAAACCCTAGTTTTTTCTAAGTGTTTCGCAATGACGAGACGTCCTCACAACCATCATCCCTTGCACCGCTTATATAGATCTTCGTGGGCATGGCTCGTTTCCTTTTCCGTCCTCGATTCATGCTTATCCCTTCGTGGAAATATTCCCTTTCCTTGATTTGCATATATCCTTTTTCGAGATCATTCCTTATCCTTTCGGCTTTGACTTTAATCGCGAAAACCCTAATTAAACCGTCATTGCAAATGGGCCGATTCTCATCCAGAATCGTAAGCGGACTTCTCATTGCGGTTTGGACCCTTTCGGGTCGTTTCGCGGCTAAATGACTTTATGATACCTTTCGGAGAAGTCATTCTTCGTATGGCTTCGCAACGATAGTTTCATGGAATGACAGGATCGATCGTATAGTTTAGACTCTTCCGATGCTCAAGTTAACCGTCATCATTTTATACGATCGATACAAAATCCTACGGAAAAGATGAATCCTCACGATTGTCATTGCGACGGTTTGACGGGAATTCCAATCGAGACGAAATGAGAGATGATCAAATGACGATTCAAAGGAGATGATGATTGGATAGGACGTGGTTTGGTTCACGAGTAACGGCGAAACGTTTTCCGTGTCTTAGCGTCGATGGGCGTCAAGACTGTGCGTTGGTCTTGACGCCAATTGGCGCCAAGACAGGCTATCTGTCTTGACGCCAATTGGCACCAAGACCATGCCTCGGTCTTGGCGCCAATTAACGTCAAGACAACCCTTCCGACTTGGCGTCAATTGGTGCCAAGACCGTTCCCCGGTCTTAGGCATCAATCGGTGCCTAGACGTTCTTCCTAAACGATGCGGTTTTCCGATGATCACGGAGGTTTTGTATCGTTCCGAAGTTCATACTGTGAGGTCTTCTGAGAGTTATCCGTAGATGTTTCTTCGAAATGATGCGGTTATCCTATGTTCTCGGTGGTTTCGTATCGTCTCGTAGTTTGTATCTCGGGGCCTCTCGGAGTCATCTGGACGTTTCAGGCGTTGATTTCGATGTTGCCATTTTTGACCCCAACAGTTAGCCCCCCAGCTCGCGAGATTCGGTTGTGAGTCTCGTGGGCGAGTGATATGTGTTTAGTCAGAATCTACGACCGAAATGATTGCGGAGGCGACTTTTATTGATTATTTTATTGTGAAGGAATTCCTATAAGTATTGGGCTCCTCCTCCCATTCCTCATTCATTCTTCACTTTCTTCTCATTCTTCCAAACTTTCCACTTGAGAGCTTTTGAGACAGTCAGGATGACTTCTTCATGCGAAGAAGGGAAAACCAGCGGAGCCGCGGCGGAGACCATTCTTTCGGAGGGCCTTCAGCCGCTCTTGGCCGAGTACCTCGCTTCTCAGAGCGAGATGGACCAACATGATGCCGAGGTGGCCGTGTCGTTGGTCCCTAGTTCGGCTCCTTTGCCTCTTCCCCCGACTATTCCTGACGTCGGATTGATTCAACTAGTGGGCTCATCTACGACACCCATTCCGGTCGGCGATCACGAGCCGGAGCCGGAGCCGGAGCCGGAGTCGGAGTCGATGCCTCCTCCTCCGATTACTCGAGAGACCGTTTTAGGTTTACGGGCATTGAGCGTCACCCCAGCAGTTCCTCCGGAGAAACGCAAAAGGGGTCCTGGTCAGGTTGCGGCGTCGAGCAAGAAGAGTCATACCGGAGTAGCTGAGGTTGGACCCTCCCCCCTTGGAGCCCGACATCCAGGAGCGATGTCGTAGCATCGCGCTAAGGTTAGTTTTTGGAACTTTTTCCTCATTACGTTAAACCNTGTCGTAGCATCGCGCTAAGGTTAGTTTTTGGAACTTTTTCCTCATTACGTTAAACCCCTTCTCACCTCTTCTTTTGTGCAGTTTATCTCGTTTATTGACAGGATGCTTAGAGACTGTGGATCGGAGGCCGAGAGCCTTCGGAGGGAGCTTGAGGAGTCACAGGGGAAGCTTCGGTAGCTCAAAGAGAAGGCGGAAGCCGTCGAAGGCGGAAGCCGTCGAAGGCGGAAGCCGTCGAAGGCGAAAGCCGTCGAAGGCGCTCGCTCTATCAAACTCTCTCAAACGGAGACTCGGGTAGTCGAGCTCGAGAGAGACCTGGGGAAGACAGCGAGCAAGGTACTCAAGGAGAAGCAGGCACGAAAGGCTAAG
>OVAN01014956.1:0-11659 GCA_900406275.1 Anastatica hierochuntica
AGCAACGAAGAAAACTTACTTACAGAGAAAGAATGAATCTAACTTCTCTAACAACTTACAACAACAACAGAGAAGAAGCTAACAACCTTATCTATTCGATTAGCTTCTTTATACTCTCCTTGAGCTCGATGAGATATACGCAGAAACAGAACTCTGATTATCTTTGGTTAGTGGGCCTCTCGTAATACTCAAGCCCAACTAAGCTCTGAAGACCCAAAACATGAAACATTTGCCCATTCTTCTTTAACAGCACATAAAGTACATCAAAGGTCAAATCCTTGGATACATTAATTGAAATAGAGAAAGAAGTACTCGAGCCGAGCTTAGGTCTCAGGCTTCAGAATTTAGCAAAAAAGGCAAATGAATCAAACTATTATATTTATGGTTCAAATTGTTTAGAGTTTTATTTTTGTCACTTTATATTAAAATAGTTCGGTAATCCAAACTGAAAGCGTATAACTACAAAACACATAACATACAACTTCTGGCTAGCACTAGGTGCTAACTTATCCGCTTTTATGTTAAAACTGCGCTAAAGGAACGAGAGGAAAAAAGAAACAGAAATCCATTTATTCTTCTCTATCTCCTCCACATAAATGCGAAAAGTTTGCCACTCCTGGAGGGACGTCACCAACTGCACTAGCTCGGTACTATCTGTCGCAAAGGACACTGAATGCATTTCATTGCCCAAATAAAAGCCTCAACTTCAGCATACAGTGGTAAGAGGCTACGATGGATATTTATAGCGCCCATCATTGTTTCTGTAGTCTCGATCTAGGGACAGTGCCAACCCATTCAAGAGAAAGTGTCACCCTCCTTCCAGGACCCATCAACATGACACATGTAACCATGACACATGTTAGCCTCTGTAGATGGTAAAGAGAGGGTTTCTCTTATGTCTCCTCCTCCGCGTGAGCCTCCTCCCAGAGCGTCGCCTCTCTCTCTGCTACAACCAAGAGCTATTGTAAATATAGATCCTGATTATTAAGAACCTTATCATTCTTGTCCAGATACACCAAAGGATCCATGGATAACTAAGTGTGTGGCTTTCCATTGAGGCCCTCTGAAAAAGGGAATCCATATTTGTATAAACCGGCAGCGTTGGAAAAGTATCCGGAGCCGAGGGTACCTTTGATGATGCCCAAACTTGTGTCACTGAGGGGCATTCAAAGAAGAAAAATATGATTCACGGTTCCAATATCCGCCCCACACCGCACACTTTGTAAGTCTCAGTTTATACCGCGCCTCTTTAAATTATCATTTACCAAAATATTACCCGTTAATATTTGCCATAGAAAATATTTTCATTTTGGGGAACCCTTTAACTTCCATAGATGATTAAAAAATGGTGTAACTGTTGGTCCGTAAGCATTATTGCCTCCACAATGTGTTGGGTTCCCTCAGCCCACTTAGTAACCCGACTTCACCGTATACTTCACGAACATAGTAAAATGTCATCCTAGTACATCTGATTAGAATGTCTTACTCACTGGTATGTTGGTAATAATTTCAACATCTGTTGGATCAATGATTGCCATAAGAAATGAGAGATTCGATGAGTGACTCAACGGATCAATCAATTATTCAACCGTGATATTTGGACAATGTTGTCCTAGACAGGTTGCCGACCTTGAGATGTTGGCTGATATCCAATGATCCTCTCATACTGATATGGAATGACCTGAGTCCATCCTTTTGATAAGTCTTTTGCTAACTAGAGGTCTCTCTGAGATGGTATTCCGCCAACCATACGGTGGGAGTAACACTTGACTAGATCTAAAGGATTAGTCTTGCTACCTTTAAGAACCCTCGTGAAAATTGTTTTGAGTTATGTTGTTGAATAAATCAACAAATATTTTCTCAAAATTGAGTTCTTAAACGTTTAATTTGGGATGAAAATTATGCCAAGTTATGATTGATTTTGTAACATAAAGTTTCTTTTTAGCCAAAGTAATAATGGGGTCAAAGTCTAGAATGCTCTTAATATAAAAAAGAGTCTCAATATTCTCTTGTGATCTTAAATACTCTTTACTCTTAATGAAGAGTTGTAAAACTCATTTTTCCCTCACAAGAATAAATTAAATGATCAAGAAATTAAATAAAACAACCAATAAAAAACTTGCATCTTTCTCTTTCCAACAACCAATAAGAAACTTGCATCTTTCTCTTTCCAACAACAAATTAAAAAAAAGAAACACATTTTCTTTCTCTTATCTCTCTTCTTCTTTGCGACTTATACCCGAAAATCATTGGGGTTGAAGCTTCTAATTCTTGCAAATCTTTTCACCATTGACGCTAAAGCTCAAATCGAGGTAATGCATACTCTATTAGGTAAATTATATGAATTTTGAGAGGACATTAGTTCGTAATCATAGCAAAATGTAGGGAACTTTATCAAGTTATACATTTTGTATAATTATACAAATATATAACTTGGTCAAGTTTGACCAATTGTAAAAACAAGAAAATGGGAAACAATTGTGAGTAAGATTTATATTTATAATATAAAATTTAAAATCCATTAATTTGAAATTTGAAATATAAAATCTCCCCTCTTCAATTTAAAAAACTCTCTCTGTCTATCTCTCTCGTTCTTCACCATCAAGATCAAAAATTTATCTCTCTCGATATCTCTCTAACGCCACTTTACATAATGAGCAATATTTTCGGAGCTTCGATTTCGAGTGGTCATCGAGGAAGAGTTAGAATCCCGAGAATTCCAACCCGGTGTTAGTGTGGCGAGTCAATCATGGAAAAGATCTCAAAATCCGACCCTAATTGATATCGTCGTTGCTATCAATGTGTGTATGTTGCCGAGCGAAGGGTAATTTTCACTCACAATTTTCTAATTTTTTTTTTGTAATTCCTCACTATCTCACTCACAATTGTTTACTTATAAACGATAGTCATGCATTTAAATGGATTGATGAGGCCCTGGTGGATGAGGTAACACACTTGGGACTCTTGGATGTTCAAGTTGGTGTTCTTGAAGAAGAAGTTCGACTTTTTAAGATTGAAATCCATAACATGAAGGGTAGGGATGTCCGGAAGAATGAGATGGGATCAATCACACCCATAGTTTTATGTGGTTGTCTTCTTGTGGTTGTAGCAGGAACATGTTTTTACAAATGATTTGGTTGCTCTAGAACTCGTATCGATATAAATCATCATATCTTGTGTAAATTTTTGTCTTTAACAATCCTCTAATGCATCAAATTTTATCAGAGTTTCATCTAGAAATAATAAATAAAATGAACATAGTTTTTCCAAGTCTGAGAAACTTAAAAACAACCCAAGCTAACATAACATACTTAAGCAAAGTTTTTCCAAGTTTCACCGAATGACTAACCAATCAACACATAGATTAAAAAAATAAAAATAAAATCATCATCAAACTAATAAACAACAAACAAGTTGACATAACTATATTTATTGATATTAGCCACATAACACTAGGAAAGTCAGAAAAATAATATTTTCAGATATATTTTTGTATAAACACATTTAGAATATATATACTTACATAACATAATATAGTTGGTACAACCAAAAATAATTACTTTGGATTGTGGTAAAACCAATTAAACTGAAAAATATCAAAAGTGAAACTTGAGGATTTTAGTGAAACTTCAAACTTGGGTGCAGCTTACCTGATTTCGGCGGCTGCATGTGAAACACGTGCAAAATGTACCGAATTTTATTATTTTATTAATTTCCGAAGAGAGTAAAACTTGAAAAACTTATAATTTTTACATTTGTTTTTTTTCATTAATGAGTTCTTTGTTTATATGTTTATAATATTGTTTTCCTCTTTTTCCAATAATAAATTATTAATTAAATCTTACATAATCAATCAATTAATTTGTGTCATATTGCACTGTAGATTCTTTGTTTACTTGTTTTTTTGTTTGTTTTCATCTGTTAGGCGCCTTAACGAAGAGATTAATGAAGAAGATATTAGATAAAAAGACATATAAAGGGAAATACACAAGGGAATGAAAAGTATTTTCCCAGTCAATATCCAACGTTATCTGGGCCAAATTCAATAAACATATCGACCAAATCAAGCCACACTCTAGTATTTATCCATGGGGGTTTCTCTCTGCCACACACCCATGTCCTTTTCAACTCACGCATTTGGGCTTGAAATATCATCCTCGCCATAAGATTAAATTGTGTCCATACCGTTAAAGTATGCTTTGAATCCCAAGTGTATTTTCGCTGTAGAAAAACTGAAAAATTATTGTTGATACTAGTTCTCTCAACTCTAATAAGAAAACATAAACGATGCTTACAGTCAGGATAAGAAACCAGCATTTCTTAAAATGATAAGGGAATCGAGCGGTAAGTCGGCCACTCATGAACCCAGCCATCTCGTAGGATCTCTGGGATAGCTTGCGGTAGGTGGTGTAAGAATTTAGACCAGGTCACAAATTTTATGTCAACCCAGACACATGCACCAGAGTATAGAATGGGAAGGTTCTCCCAATCAATAGAGTTAAGTATGACATTGACATCTCTTTCAGTCTTCGACATGAATGCAGGGAAAACCGACATGGTGAAGCGGAGAAATTAGGTTTATGATTTAGGTTTATCGAGAGACAGGAAACCGAGAGAGAGAGAGAGAGAGAGAGAGAGAGAGAGAGAGAGAGAGAGTGTGTGGAGAATATGGGTCAGAGTATATCTAAGAGAAGGGAGGTTGGAAACCGAATATGGAGAATATAGTTTAATTCTTAAATATGTTTCAAACTTCTCAAAGCAATTTTGCCAATTTTATTATTTTATTATTTTTAATTTGATTAATAAACTAGCTAATGATATATTTATACACTACTCATATTAGTTCAAGTTACACATTTTTGTGTCAAGTTGCACTGTTGATTCTTTGTTTATTTGTTTTCTTTTATTTGTTTTTCATATGTTTTTCACATGATTAAACTCATAATCCAATCTCCTTTTTTTTTGTTAAATCTCAAATAATTAGTCAATTAAACAAACAAAATAACAATCTCACATAATCAATCAATTAATTTTAATTTGATTAATCAAACAGCTAATAATATATTTTGACTCGATTCAGATTAGTTTGAGTTGCACTTATATTTTGAGTTACACATTTTTGTGTCAAGTTGCACACAACAATTTTCAATTTAATGAAGAGATGTTTGTTGCTTTGGGTTTTAGTAGGCCCGTTCGATGATTCATTATGTTGTTAGTTTCTCTTTCCCGACGTCTAATCACGCTTTTTCACCGTGAATTGAAGAAGAAGATCTTTTACTTCTCTTTAAATCCAACTTATGACATTCAACTCTCTCTCTCTCTCTAGACAAGAAAGAAGATAAATCTATTGAAGTTTCTCTAGTTCTTCTACAATGTTGCTCGCGATCCCTTCAACTTTAATCATGTCCGGTAAGTTTGTCATTTGTTTTCATGATACATTTTTCCTTCTTTATAACCCGTCTCTCTTCCTATATAGGACTGTTGATATCGGAAGCATAGGAATGTTCATCTCCAAACCATCCAATCTGCTTCAGGTTTGTTTCTTTCCGAAGCTTTCTCTTTCCTTCGCATGTGGAATTAATTTCAAAATAGGAGTGGTTGGGGAAACTTGGTGTGAAATTAGTTTCGAAAATAGTTTTCGGTTAGGGTTTGGTCATTAAGTTTTCGGTTTGTGCCTTCGTAGGGGACGACAGTGCTAGAAGTGGCGGTGGTGATGGCGGTGATGGTGGTGGTCGTGGCGGTGATGATGATGATCCTGATGATGACGACGATGTCGATGATGATGACGATGATGATGAGGAGTCAAGCCATGGTACATGGGATATGCATGGGAAAGGTTTCAGAAGCGAAACCACCATCTTATCCGACGCCTCTGACAAAGGTAATGAAGCCGAGAGTCACCTAAGGCCAAGGAAAAGACATTGCACTGATTCTCCTTCTGCTTACCCTTGGGGATTGGACCCATGGGGTGGGGATGCAAGGGGTAGCGATGATGAAGGCAACAATTGTGAAGCCACGGGCCCATGCAATGTCGATGGTGATGATGATGATGATCCATCCGGATCAAGTGATGACAACAATTAGTGTTGTTCGTTTATCACTGTTTTTAACTTTTTATGTTAATTATGTTAAACTGTTTATCATAATCGGTTAGTTAATACAAATTTTCTCCTGTTTATACAACTCTTATGTTAATTGATATGATATTTGCTTTTTTGTTTAATTACCAACGGAAATCAACGTATAATCACATAAATTAGACAGTGAAAAACTATATTCACACCAAGTTTCACTTCTCTTCTTGAGTAATTTAGCGAAACTATGATATTCACATCAAGTTTCACTTCTTTTCCTACGATTTCGAAAGGAAGAACACGAAGGAGAGTTTGTCGATTTTGATTTTTGAACATATAAGTTTTTTTTTAAAATGATCCGATTGGATCTGGGTCTGATCCGGACTACCCAACTCATGTGTGGTTAGGTTGGTAATTACTTAAAAATCATATGTCATTTCAGTCTTTTTCCCTTATTACGAATTTTTAAAATAAAGAAAGAAAATCTATTTTTAATGAGGAGTAAATTGAATCACTTTTTCTCAAGAAAGAGTATTTCCGTATTTGATTCATAATAATGATTAGAATCAATTCTCTCTTATTCCTTTATGACTCATACTTATTTTGAGTTTTTGGTTATAAAATCAGACCATCCTCATCTCATTTCGTACACCATAAACACAATCAAAACTACAATCTCATTATTTTTCTTTGTTTTGTGGTTGAGAGAGTATAACATAATTCTAAACGCTATATTTTTTCATTGTTACTAATTTTCATTTTTTTTAAATTGATGTATTGATTATACATCATATAATAATAATAATGGTATAAAAAGATTATATATAATATCCTCTATTTCATGAAATTGACGTAAGTTGATTATTATAAACACACTCATTCAAATTTTTTTCTTTGTATTTAACATACATAAAAGTGGACATTTCAGATTTAAAAACAAAAACATAATTCAATCTTCGTTTTAAATAATTAGAAACTATGACAATGAACTATTGGTTCTCTGAGAAGAGACTTTCCGACTTGAACCCTCCACCTCCGGTGGGAAACTCACCCCCAAACCACCACCACCCCATCCACCAGACCCGCCCGATCCGTACCCCCTCGTAGATTTCCCTCCTCTTCTACCATCATCTTCTTCCTCTCCTAACTCCTCTTCACTGTTCCCAAATTTGCCTTCCTCTCCAATTACTCCTCCACTTGAGGGCTCTTCATTTTTTCTGGCTTTGAAGGCTCAACCTTCGAAGGCTAAGACTCTCTCCCTACCAATTGCAGAATTTGCTGCGAAAAATCCACTGTTTACAAGAAACCCTAAATCTATTTTATCCACTGTAGACCCCATTCGATCAGCAAGTACTAGTATTTTTTCAGGTCCCAAAAAATTTGTCCCTCTTGACACTCAGAATGCTCCTCTTACTTCTTCCCCTGCCCTAACCCTTAAGCTTGACTCCCCCTCCCTGTCGGGCCTTCTAGGCACTCCTCCTGAACCACTCCTAGCTCAAAACCCTATGAACAGTTCTGCTCCCTCACATACTCCCCAAGCTCTATCCCCTGCTCATCCTCACTCTCCGCTTCTATCAAGCTTACCTACTGCCGCTGAGCCATTACCTGCAAAACAAAATACCCAATCATGGGCTCATCGACTCAAGAAATCAATTGAAAAAACCCTCAAGCGGGTCGCTCCTGTTTCTCTCTCTCACATAAGTTCCGAGAGTACTTATACTAGATTCAGTGTTTGAGGATGGAGCTTCTAGGTATCGAGATTTCATTATCGGTAATTTTTTTCCAAAACTCCACCGGTGAGTCAGATACTAAGTGTCCTAAATCACATGTGGGAAAAAGGGAAAAAGTTGGATATTCATGTCAATAGTTCTTCTAGATCAATATTGATAAGGATTCAGAATGATGACATTAGAACCAAGGTGCTGGAGAAGAAAACCTGGTATACCGGAGAAGTAATGTTTCAAGTCTTTCCATGGGGATCAAGTAGTAATGCTTATGTAAATCTGGATACCATTTCTCTTTGGGCACATATAAAAATGTTCTACTGGACTTGATACATCCGAAAGGATTGAACTTCCTAGCAGACCTCATTGGTGAACCGGAGGAAACCGATGATTTCACGCTCAATATGGTTGATCCCTCCACAACTCATGTAAAGGTAGAAGTCAATGTCAAAAAAGCTCTACCTAAAGAGATTGAATTTGAGAGACAAAATGGACAGATTACTACCTTAAAGGTTGAGTATCCCTGGACCTCCCATCATGCACCCACTACAAGGAAATTGGACATAGTATAAAGCTATGTCCAAACACCATCTCCATTTGGGTTCTAAAGACAAAGGAAAATCAGACCCCTGCCTATAATGAAAGCTCTGAAACATAAATCCAACCCTTAAATCCTCTAAACCAAGATCATGAAATCCAAACTGCCAAACCAAAAAACATTTCCCCCTACTTTATCTCAAACCATCTCTAACAAACCTTCTACCTAAGCATATGTTGGTTTTGTCATCCCTAAATCCTGTGTCAAAGCTACCACACAAAACCTTCTGCCTCAAAACGCAAAGCTAAAAATTCATCCCATCCTAACCTTGTTGCCCCTCTTAACCCCCACTCCTAGACTACCTCTAATCCTATAACCTATCATAACACCACATCCTGTACTGAGACACAAGACATTTTCCCAGAGATAACAACAATATATATTAACCTTCCTTCTCCTTCTCTGCCCTGTAAGGAAACTCTCCCTCCTAAGGAAGTGAACACCTAATCTTCCTCATGAGCTACAAGGATTTTTTTTGGAATGTTCGAGGTATAAATGATTCGAACAAACATCAACCTTTTATTTCTTGGTTGTCTATACATCAACCTATTTTTGGAGCACTATTGGAGACACATGTCAAAGAGGAGAATTTGAACCACATTCTAAATCAAATATCCCAAGGATGGAGTTACCTTTCAAATCACTAAACTGATGTCGATGGGAGAATTATAATCCTTTGGAAGAAACCAACAATTCTTTTACTCCTTCATCAATCAAGGCATACCATAACCTACAAAATTGAGATCCAAGAAATCAGAGTTTCGTCTTTTCAGCCATATATGCAGCAAACCAACAACATGAAATATCAGATTTGTGGTGTGAACTTATCTAGTTGCTCAATCTTTTTGATGATCTGTGGATAGTTGGAGATGATTTCAATCAAATCATCAACCCTCATGAACACTCCCTTCCCCACATCAATCACTATACTCCAGATATGCTGGAATTAAGGGATACTTTCCATCAGGTTGAAATATTTGACCTAAACTATCATAGCCCCATCTTCACCTGGTTCAACAAGCAACCTGCAAATCCAATAGGGAAGAAGTTAGATCGTTTATTGGTGAATCAGAGCTGCATCTCTCATTACCCTAATAGTCATGCTACCTTCTCAGCCCCTGATTTCTCTGATCATACTCCATGCATTCTAAACCTTGTGATGAGAGATTAATTCTCTATCGAACTTTAATCCCAACTAAACTCTAAACCTCAAGTATAAGGCTAGTAGTTGTAGTAATTGGTTATCGAATCCACAAGGAGCAAACCTTTCACACAATTAGCTCTAAATATGAGTTCGTCAATCTAAGCTTAGTCTAGATAGTGGTTTGAGAAAATTCAAAAAAAAAAACAAACAAAGCTAATTAAAAATGTAAAAGGAAGCAATGAAAGCACTAGATGAGATGAAATAAGGAAAGGAGAAATGTGGTTCATGGGCAAGGAGAACGATTAGGTAGACTAATTATGATTAAGATGCAAAGGTAAACAATGTAAATGTCATTCAAGGGCAAGGCAAGAGCTCAATTAGTTCACTCCCATGATCCTAATCCATTTGACAAACTCTAAATCAATTCAATCTCCCGATAGTGATCTAAAGTCTATAAATCATTAAACACAAGCCAAAACACCCATTAAACACCTTGATCATATATTCCCATAGGCCAAGTATGTTTAGCAATCATAAGGTTCTCTTAGACATTTCATTAAACACCTTCCGGGTGTGAAAGTCTTAAGTTCTAGAAATTAAATGATCAAATCAAATCTAACATTAAATATTCCTTAATCATGTGAATCTAATAAGATCTAACTTTTTGCAATCTAAATCAATACTTAGATCTACTATAATCCACCTAACCCATAAACCACTAATGAATCTACTCACTAATCATAACTCTAAAACATGTATAACCATGATCTAAAACATAATCATGATGAGAAAGAGAGATGAGATAGAAAAGATAAAGACTTTTAGATTAAAATCAAAGTTCAACAAAGATCAATGTTTTGATCTACAACTTCAAGAGAAAAAGAAAACTTAGGGTTCTTCAAGTAGCAAATAGTAGTATTTATACTAAAAAGGAAACGGTTCGGGTCGACCCGGGACAAACCGGGCCGAAACATGGATTTTCTTTGATTGCAGATATGGCTGGCGGTGTGGGAGGGCATTGCAGATCTCCAGCCAGAGCTTGATAAACTGCCAGGCAAGAGTATGAGGGGGTTGGCGGTCTGGCTGGGCGTTGCAGACCGCCAGCCAGAGCTTGATGGACTGGCAGGGTTGGCTAGAGAGGAGACTGGCGGTCTGGATGGCTATTGTGGTCTGCCAGCTAGACTAGCCTAGCTCGCCAGCTCTCATGGTTGGTGCTCAATAACTTCCATTTCTGCTTCTGAGTCCTCGAATTCATCTGTTAATGCCAAGGTAACCTGAAATGGGATAGAAAAGAGGAGAAGAATGCACAAATGCAACTGCTAGGACTTCTACATGATACCTCTTAGTTAAGACTCAGAAAACTACTTAAAGCGATCTAAAAATTCTAAAATGTAAGGAAAACTCTACTAAATACTAAGTTATAATATGCAAAATATGATAACATCAACTCCCCCCGGACTAGAATCTTGTTTATCCTCAAGCAATGAGCAATAATCTAAGCCCAAGAAAGAGGTTTGAAAGTGGGGAACTCATAGTCTAAAGGTTATACGAAGGGTGCCCAAATAAGATCTGTTGAAATATGTAACATATAGCAAAAGTCGAGTATAGTCTTTCTACTTTGCCATAACCTTTCCAAGCCCCAATTTCTCTAAGTTTCGGGAATAAGCTAAACTCATACTATTGGATCATCCGACTCTTAAACATTCATTCATATTCAGTTTAATGTGGTCTCACTATGGATAATGAATAAAAACCGTTTGGCTTGGTGAGAAAAGGTTAAAGAAATGATGATCAAAGAGGTTTCATAAACTTAAGACTTTAGTGGTTCACTCATAAAAAGAGTAGTGTGAGACATTGTGTAAAAGTAAGGGAGAGAAGAACAATTAACACATACAAATAATTGGCTTCCACTAGAGTCTTCAACCCCTTTGTACATCCTTACTCTACCCAAATGCCAAACATCTCTTACTCCCAACCACAATCAAACTTTTTCTTTCTTTTCATGTCTTTTTTTTAAACTCAAACTCCTATTATTTCTTGAGCAAATTGTCAAAAATAACCTAAAACAAAATTTTTTTCTAAGGAGGTAACCCAAAACATATTTTTTAGACAAAACTAA
>OVAN01014957.1:0-11659 GCA_900406275.1 Anastatica hierochuntica
ATTTAAAGCACGTAAAACTACAAAAACCGTGAAACCCACCAATAACCGTAAAAACCATCGAAACCGCAACACCAAAACCGCTAAGACCTACAAAACGCAAAAAAACCACTAAAAATGATGAAACTACCGTCAAAATCATTAAAATCGCAAAAACCGTCATAACCACCAAAACACAAAACACTGTCAAAACCACAAAAGTTACCANCATAACCACCAAAACACAAAACACTGTCAAAACCACAAAAGTTACCACCATCACAACTTTTAATTAGTTAGATTCTATTCAAACTTAAATTAGTTAACTTCCCAACATTGCATTCGTTCAAAAGAATCAAAATAAAAGTTTCCCACCATCCTAAAAACATAACTTATATAAAATTGGATCATAACTAAAGCAAATAAAATAGCTCGCATATGCAAATAAAACATACCCAAATCCCAGCAGTACTATTTTAATGCGATGACACAAAAAAATCACCGGAAATACTAAAAATGCTAAATATCGCACACACAAATCCGCGCGTAGTGCGGAGATAGTCCTAGTACTTATAAAATCATGATTAATGTTTCCGTAGATCCGGAAAAAGATTAATGTTTCTGTAGATATGTTATGACATGTTAATTCTTTTTTAACCAGTAATCAATTTTCTTTAAATAGAGTCATTTTAAAAAATCTATGGTAGAAAGTCTATTTTGACCAATTCATTAGTAACTTAACAAATTAAAATAAATATATATCTAAATTATTAAACACAAAATATACTCACATATGAACATTTCTCAAATAAAAAATATGAAAATAATAATTATATATAAAAATAATATATAAATAATATATGATTAAATGTGTATTATAATCAAAAAAATGTCTATGCATAGCGTGGACTCAAATCTAATCACTATTATTTGCAAAATGCACACCTTTAGCCATGTTTCTGATTTTTTATAACTGTTGGTGAAGATTTTGAAAATTCTAGACCATCGATATGACTGTTTCTTTGAAACATTTTTTTTTTGCACTATTTGAAACTATTAGGTCACTCTAGAGTCCAAGACTGTAATTAAATATATTTATAAATTGCGTAACTGGTAAAAGGTTAAAATGTGTCACAACAACCACATATCGATTTGTGCAGCAGATGGAACTTTCCTAGTAGACGACACAATATTATATTGGGAAACAAAAAAACAAACACAAAGGTTATAAAAGTAAAGAGCGGTCAACACAAGAATCGTCAAGCCATTTGAAAAAACGTACGTCGATTCTGACTCGGCGAAAATCCAACCTTATATATAAATAAATATACGCATGACAATGCATCATCCATCAATTTTTCTACCAAACTCAAACATAGCATACTAATCTTGAACCACACAAAGTTTATAAGGCAAGTTTGATGGAGAGCTCAAACAGGAGGGCACAAGATGACAAGCAAGCTCGATTTCGAGGGGTAAGGCGGAGGCCATGGGGTAAATTTGCAGCTGAGATTCGTGACCCATCAAGAAGCGGTGCCCGTCTTTGGCTTGGGACATTTGAGACGGCTGAGGAGGCGGCAAGGGCTTATGACCGAGCCGCCTTTAACCTTAGGGGTCATCTAGCTATACTTAACTTCCCTAATGAGTATTATTCACGCGTGGATGACTATTCACTTCGTCCTCCTTACACTTCTTCTTCTTCGTCATCTGGTTCAACTTCTGTTGGTACGAGTCGACAAAACCAAAACCAGAGAGAAGTTTTTGAGTTCGAGTATTTGGACGATAGGGTTCTTGAAGAACTTCTTGATTCAGAAGAAAAGAATAAAAGAAGGAACTGAATCACGATTAGGTTTGTTTTATTAATTATGTGACAATGTTGTGGTGGCTAGCTACGTGCAATATGTGCATGTATGTCACCTAATAATTAGTACTTAACTGGGAATTTCTATATACGCCAAGACCTTAAATTGTAAGATAAGGTGTACTTCGCATTTCCACGAAATGTTAATGTTTTATGGTTTCAATGCGTATACCAGCTTTCATGGTTTTTTTTATAAGGAATTTTAAGTATTGTTATTTTACGCGATCTTCACTAAGTTACTATCTATGATGCGAATTTAATTGCTATTTGGATGAGTAATCGGATTTCTTTATTTATATGTTTATTGATACAACCTTCTTCTCACCGAACATTACATCCTCCGTTAAACTTTCTGATATATTAATTTCTCAAAACATAGTTTAATTACATGATTAAAACCTATTGTGGAAGACAGTAATGTTGTTTTTCTGTCTAGCTTTGTTTCTTATGATACTTTTTTAAACATTGTATACTTTTTTGAATCAATGAACTACAAGTGTATTTAATTACACCATCTAATCTAGAGGCGACGAAAAGATGTCGGTGTATTGAAAGAGAATAATATTGTATAGTCCAATATATCATGGTCTCACATGCGCATATGATAATCTAGTTCACCAACAAAACAGACAAGACTTGATCTTTCGATTCTAAGAATATAGAAAAGGTAAGATATATATATATTCCAATGTCATTTGTTTAACACGAATACCGAATAAAACCAATTGTTCTTAGGTAGATTTATTGAGATATTTGGGAATCTGACTAAAGCAAGTGAAGAACAAGCTATACTTATTTTTAGCGAAAACCTTAAACCTAGTAAAATGATACTCAAAATCTACAGTACGTTATTTATAAAAAAAACCTAAACCCTTAAGAAACCCCCTCAATTATCAAACCTTAGCTTAAAGGAGATAATTATTACCACTAACTAATCAAATATGTTGGGTATATGATAAGAGGTATTTACATCTTTTTCGTGATTAAACCTAAGACAACTCCAAAAGCAAGAGTGTCTCTCGTACTCTAGTTTAGGAGCGATCCTCAAGAAGGAAGATTAACTACACACTTAGTCCTATAGATAGTTTGGTTAAGCTAAGTCAAACAATCATGGTTGGTTTTAATTCTAAGTAGTACTACTTAAATGAAAGCAAATTAAAAGAAAACAAATTGCAAAAGTTAGACAATGCAACAAAGGAACGAGAAAGCTATTCAATGATAAAGCATGTGGTTTATGGATTAGATATGTGAATAGGAAATCTAAATGAAATCAAGATGCGAGAGCTAAGCAATAAAAATACTATTTAAAGACAAGACATAAGTCAACTTGTTCATTCCCCTTATCCTAGTCCATCTAATGATCTTAGACTTAACTAATCTTCCGAAACTAATCTAAGAGTCATAAGTCATTAAATACTAGAAAATGGTCTACTAAACACTTTAATAATCGATTCCCATATGTTAAGAGAGTTAAGCAATCTTAACTTAAGAATTTCGTCAAACACCTTCCGAGTATCAAATTCCTCAAATCTATAAATTGATCACTTCATTTCTAGCACTAAGCATTCCTTAATCATGTGAATCAATAAAAAAATCTAACCCTTAACATCCTAATATGCATCTAGATTTAGCCTAATCTACCTAACCCATATCCCACAAAAGTAAATAGGCACTAATCATGATGAGAAACCATGTAAAAACATAAAAGAAATCCATAATCATGACCAAGAAGAAGAAATAAACAAGAAACATGCAAACTTTAATTAAAATAACAAAGATTTAGCAAAGGGTTTTGATTCAAATCAACACGTGCCAAGGGAAATAAAAAAAAGGTTTTTACAAGTCTTAGAAATGCTTATATATAAATCTAGATCAAATCGGATCGACCTGAGACAAATGGAGTCGGGCCATGGATATATTTGGTAGAAACAAGAAAGGCGATAGACTGTGCAGCAGGCGTGGGTCGATGGTGCAGTCTGTCGGGTGTCTTCATTCTTCCTATTTGGTCTGCGGGTGGCACGGTCTGGTGGAGCGGGTTGCTTGTTTGGTTCGTGTTTTGCTTCGAGGATTCCAGCGGATGTGCCACGAGGCGTGGGTTGCCGACACAGGTTGCTGAAAATCTTGTCTCCATTTCAATTCTTCATTTCTTCAACTCCTTGTCCATATCATTTATATTGCTTCAATGTTAAAGGTCTGTTTCCCTGAAATAAAAGGAAAGAAATGCAATGCCACCTAAATATGCTACATATACTCTATGATGATGCAAAAGTCTAAAAGAGAGCTAAAGACACACTTATGTATATATAAATGATCAAATAGCCAAAGCAACCAAGGGAAAAAAGAACTTGCGTAATTTGCAAACATCAACTCCCCTGGACTAGACCCTTGTTTTTCCTCAAGAAAGTAAACAAAGATCAAGCCAAGAAAGAAGATTGAAAGTGGGGAATTCATATCCAAGCAAGAGTTAAAGAACTAAATCACTAGCCCTCAAATAGATGTTTAAAGTTCCAACACAAGAATTACTTCTATGTACTTTTCCATAATCGTTTCAAACCCCAATTTACTCTAAGTTCCGTAACTAAAGCAAACTCCTACCATTAACTCAAACGAATCTTTAACATTAAACACATGTCATAGCAAAGTCGTAAAACCATGTATGAGGACTGACGATTTCTCAGTGTTGGAAGGTCAAGGAAGTTGGTGACCTGATGACAGGGGAGCCGACGACCGAAGCCTCAGTGAACGGCGGCCGTAACTATAACGGTCCTAAGGTAGCGAAATTCCTCGTCGGGTAAGTTCTGACCCGTACGAAAGGCATAACAATCTAGAAACTATCTCGGAGAGAGGCTTAGTGAAATAGACATGTTTGTGAAGATGAAGACTACCTGCACCTTGACACAAAGACCTTATGAAGCTTCACTATTCCCTGGGAATTGCTTTGAGCTTTTCCTGTGAGCTTATGGAAGGCGAAGAAGGCCTCCTTCCGGGAGCAGGGGGGGATACCACTCTAGAAGAGCTTTAATTCAAACCTTGTGGCAGGACCTTCTATGTACTTTGTCATAACCGTTTAAAACCCCAATTTACTCTAAGTTATGTAACTAAAGCAAACTCCTACCATTAACACAAATGACTCTTTAACATTCATTTATTTTTTCGATTAAGCGCGATCTCATTGCGGACAACGAATCGAATCTGTTTAGCTTGGTGAGAAAATGGTTAAAGAAGTGTTGATCAAGGAGAATGTTTTCTATTTTTAATGTTCTTAGAAAGATCGAATCTGTTTAGCTTGGTAATCCTATCTTTCTTTTTTGTTTTCTATTTTTTTATTTTTCATAAACATCATCCCAAAACCCTTACTCTTTCTTGAGATTTTATCAATCGTTTCATATCTATACTAACCTAAAAGCGAGGCTAGCTCTATGGAAGCGTTTATTTTGTCGTTCTTCTACTCACAGTATTTTTCATAACTCTACAAGGAATGACTCAAGTCTTAGGGGAATGGTACCATTTTTAAAATCAAGAAGGACATTTGGATTAACAAAAAAAAGTGGTAAAAATTGTGTTCTTAATCCAAGCTTTTATGAAAAACCATGGTTAAGCATTTAAAGTTCATAACTAGAAGATTAATGTCTAGTTTAAAGTTCAAATTTACTAGAGTCAAAATTAACTATCAAGTTGGTTTGTACTAAAGTAGGATCTTTCAAAAGAGAGAGTTCAAGCTATGATTTTCCTTTATTTTGGGTTCTTAGAAGAAGAAAATAAAAATGACTACGAGGAAGAATAATTTGAATCATAAGCCTCTCACATTTACGTAAATCCAATCATTTTTCTCTATGCATAGGCAAATTATAAGATTCTAAGATTCGATACTAATCAAAGACAATGAAATATGCAACTACATGTTTTCTTTTTGTGTGTTCATTTTTTTTTGTTTTTCTATGTCATACCTATTAACAATGCATCTAAGTGAGACTCAAGAGAGAAAACAAAATAAAACAACTAAAACGAGCATTAGCCACAATTCCCCTCCCTCAGACATACTCATAATTGTTTCGGTGAATGAATAAATCGACGAAAGGGACCAACAACCACAAAAAATGAAAATAGATAATATTTACAATAATAGGAAAATGGTACCTTAAAATTTGTCACCACGGAGAAGGGTTAAAGGCTCGAGGCATTGGCCCTTTTAAGTAGAAACGATATGGGAGTCAGAATTTGACGCAATCATTGGTCTCTGTATGAGTGTAACAACTATCCAAGAGGAAGTAACACTGATTGACACCATCATCGTTCCTGTTCGTGGAAAACATTAGATGTCACAAAACCGATTAAAAGAAAGTGAGTATAGGTTTGGCCCAATCCGAAAACAAAGTTTCCCACTCTGTCCACCATCATCTTCCTCGTATGTTATTGTTGCATGGAATTGTCAAACTAACTCGGGATAAGTTGCTTCATCCATTTGTAAGAGACTCTGAATATTCATTCGATCCAAAAGGTCGTTAACTTGATCGTAGATTCCCATTTTCTCATGACTTCTTCATAGGAAAAGCGTGTTGGGTGAAAGTTGAGCTGACGGAGCTCATTGAAAGTGGTTACCTCTTCCCTTGTCCAACCCGATAGTTCGATCTCCTCTACTCTCTATGCTCTATTTGAGGAACTTTGATGTCCATGTCCCATTTAGTAAGTAGTGTGACTTCCTTCAGTTGATATGTAAGACGTTCGTATCCTAACAATGTCATACATATGTGAGCATAAGAGGATGAAGAATCAATAGATGTTAAATTCTAAAACTTTTGTAACCAACTTTTAGCTTACTAACATGATTACCAAGCTCTAGCTAACATCATTTTCAACATTTACTCTAAACATAGTTTAATGTACTCAAGGAATGGCACTCGAACTTTAACTTCTACACATATAGTTTTTATAAGGAAAATTAAGAAATCATTATGAATCTATCTAACTCTTCTTAAATCATTAGATAAGTCAATTAGACTATATGAAACCATTGTAACCACAATCTCTAAAATCCCATAAACTGAAGTTTTTCATCAAAATCTAAAAAATCATAACTTTTGATTTTCAAAATTTCAAGCAAACTATGTTTAACTCAATGACTTTCGAGAATGGTTATCCACTAACCTAAGAATATTTATCATCAATAACCCAATAGGAAACATCAAAATCAAGCAAAATCAAAAGTTCAAGATGATGAATTTAATGGTGGATTTGAGAATTACCTTGTGTTCCTTGAATTATATGGTAGATTGATGGAAATAGAGCGAATATTACGCAAGAGAGTTAAAATTTTTGAAATCAACACAAGAAAATAATTGAAAATTAGGTGGATTTGAGAGAAAATCAAGTGTTTTCCTTAGATCTTTGAAGAAGAGAGAAAAGTGATAAAGGAGAAAAAGATCACGTTTTTTGTTTGTTTGAAAAGTGAGAGAAAATCGAGCCAAACCGTTTTAAATCGGGTTGGTTTTAGAAAAGTTAAACTGATTTTGCAACTTAAATTGAATTAAAAACTTATTTGGATACGTGGCGGACTTTGCATGATGGCACGAGTGGATGGAGCAGATCGCCAAATCACTGGTTTTCCATATCTTGAGCATTGGGCAGCACAGACGATGTATGCGGTCCATTGGAGTCGTTCCTACTTTCGCTCAGGATCTCAGCAGGCGGCACATACCAAGGGAGCAGTCTGATGGGAATGATAAACTCCTTGTGCGAAGCATCGAGCAGCATAGTTTGTTGGCACGGTCCGCCGAGAATCCTGAAATTTTTGTAATTTCTTATTCTGTATGCATGCCAAGTCTCGAGCTTATCTATTCATATTCCATGATCATAAACATCCAAAAACATAAAGAAATAAGCTAAACTAAAGAAAATATATACAATGATACCATAGGGAATGCCTCTCTATCGGGCTTGTTTATTGTCATTAAGCTTGACGTTGTGTTGTTGGCAGATTAGTGATGGTTGGGATTGGAATCCCCTAGGCTCTTGGTTTCCTATTCAAAAATGTCCACATTGATCATCCTACAAGTCGTTTCCATCATGTACTTAAGCCTTTTGTCTAAAAGCCATTTTGTGGAAGCTTGCTATTTGCCCTTGAGAATGGTTTAGGCATTCCCCACATTTTATCTTGTACTCAATAACATAATATTCGATTTCGATCGGGATAAGTTGCATTGAAGGCTCAATATTCTTCCCACTTGTTATTTTCATGAAAAAAATCTTCCTCTTTGGAAAAAAGTGCTCAAGAGCATAGTTCTAAAAAATAATCTCATTGTCTACCACTAGTTGTGGTTTTCCTTTCACTTTCCTATTTCGGTTCGCTTTTTCTTCTTGGGCTTCTTCCCTTTAGGACACTTGGTTTCCTTTTCCGAGTAACGACTCAAAAGCATCACTTAGATGGAGTTCATCCTCCTTGACTTCTTTCATACTCGGAATAGTTAGTGCTCCACAAATCTCATCATGAGCACAAATCATCTTATAACACTTATTAGAGTCGATGTTGGTGAGAGTGATCTCTTTGTTCTTGAAGTCAATAAAAGTCCCAAAAGTCTCGAGAAGTTGAGTTCCAAGCAGTAAAGGGAAATTTCCCAGCCTTGACATAGCAAAAAAAAGTATATGGGGATTATGCAATCACTAACCCTCAAAGGGTAATCCTCAAGCTTTCTCATTGGTTGTTTGATCGTCGAATCATCCAAATCTATAAGATTATTTGGCTTTATCACTTCCTTTATGTCATATTTCCTAACCATGTCGAAAGAAATCACATTAACACTAGCTTCGATGTCCACTAGAGCTTCTTCTTCATACGCCCCTTCTAATAGACAAGGGATTGTGAATTTTTTGGGGTTTGAAAGTTTTTTTGAGAGTCCGTATTTCCTTTATTAAAGGAAGCAACCCATGTCTTCTCCCATTATCTTAATAATTTTCTTTCTTAAATCATACTCCTCGATTGTTGCCTTAAGCTTTGGACTTTTACTACCAGTTCCATCAAACCGAGAGTAATCGAGTTTGTCTTATGCTTTTAAAGCTCGAGGTAATCATGAAATTGTTGTTTAATGAAACTTTTTGGTTAGTGGATTTTTGGTTGATGGAGTTGAATATCCACGTTCGGTACCACAAAATGCTTCTTTTCTTTTTTTGTAGTTTCATCATCAATCACCTCAATGGCTTCCCTCTTCAATGAGTTCAAAGATACATTGTCAACCATTATGTGTTTTCCCATTTTGCTTGGAGTGATTTAAATACCACAAGTACATCGCAAGAATCACTATTAATCTTTCCAATCATTCCTACAATATTGTCATAGCTTACAACCCCTTTTTCATCAACTGTACAACCGATGAATACCTCAATTTCCCTTATCAATTCTCCGCCTTTATCCTCATATATAACATTCTAAAGCATAATATTATAATAATCTATGGGATTTGTTTCTGGTTTTGCCTGTAGAATGCCCTTCCCATTTTTCTTGGAATGACTAGTTATTTGAGCAACTTGGTTGTCCAAGGCATTAACATGAGCCCTGATAGATTCTCATATTTAACCCTCAAGACATTCAATCCACCATCAATCTTCGCATTCAATTCTAGCATCTTTTTACTCATCTCAATTGCACATCTTCCTTGCCCTTCCAAAATTTGCTTTAGGAGTAGTGTAGTCTCATCTTCTTGAGATTGTTAAGTAGATGAGTTTCCCAGGTTGGTTAGGAGCTTGAATGGTCCTTTGGACGAAATATTTTTTTGCATTTCACCTTTTGTTGTTCCTTTGGAGCCAGGTAGTTTTGGTGTTGAGGGTTACCAACATTAGGATTTCGATATGAAGGGTCCTTGTTTCACGGTTTGAAAGCGGAATTGTAAGATCTAGGATAGTATCCTCCTTGAATGTAGCAATTGTCTTCTTGTTCCTCTTGATAATTCTCACCACCATGACCTTTACTTCCTTCCAATTGCTCCACAAGGTTAACCGATATTTGGTTTATTGTCGCTAAACGCTCAATCTTGTCATTTAACTCCTTGAACCGGTCATTGTCGCGAAGGGTGTTATCATAAGCACTACCATAACTTTGATCGCTTTGAGAAAGATTCTCAATCAAGATCTCACCCTCTTCAATGCTAAGGTTGGAAAAACATCCTCTAGTCTCGGTATCCAACGAGTTCCTACACTCCTTTATGATCCCGCGATGGAAGATTCCCAAGAGCGCATCCTCGGATACTCCGTAGTTTGGCCAAGACATTTTTTACTCTTTCAACCTTTCCCAAGCTTCATAAAAAGATTCATCATATCCTTGCATGAAGGTCGTAATATCACTTCTTATCTTAGCGGTCTTTCTATTTTGGAAAAATGTACTCATGAATTCTATTTCCACAAGATCCCAAGTAGAAACCAACTCCAAAGGGATTTTCTTCTCCCATTGTGCGGCTTGACCTCCTAATGAGAATTGAAAAACTATCATCTTGATCGCCTCTTTGGGTACCCATTAATCTTGATCATTCGACACTATCTATCAAAGAGGTCCAAGTGGTCTAAAAGATTCTCCAAAGGTAACCCATGAGACTTCGAGTTTTGAACCATTTTTTATCAAACTATGTTTGATTTGAAAGTTATTAGGCTCTATCGCGGGTGGTTGGATCCGCGTAACCCTTCGCGTGTTGGCTTATCAAAAGCCCCAATATGTCTTCTATTAGCTTATAGTGGCTCTTTTTTTGAATCCCAACCCCTTGTGCATGGTCATTATGCTCAACATTGTCTCTTTGCTTGTAGATATGTTGAAGGTCTTCCATGTCTAGGCGTTGTGAGTGTTCAAGTCTCTCTCGGTCACTTCTTGCCCTTATCTTTTCTCTTGTTAATGGTTGGATGTATCTTACTTGTGGAGTCAAGTTCATACACTTATAATACAAGGAAAACTTAAGATAAGAGTTAGTAACTTAGTAAGAAAAGTGACTTCATATTAATAAATTATTTAAAACTAAATGGAAAATAATATTGCTCCCCCGCAATGGTGAAAAATCTTGATAAGAGGTTTTATATCTCTTTCGAGGTTAAACCTAAGCCAACTCCAAGTGCAAGAGTGTCTCTCGCAGTCTATTTTAAGATCGGTCCTCAAAGAGAAATAATAACTACACACTTAATCCTATATGTTCTTTAGTTAAGATAAGTCAATCAGTCATGGTTGTTTTGACTCCTAAGTACTAATCAAATAAAAAAAATTAAAACCATGTAAATTGCTAAAGCTAGACAATGTAAAAAAAGAAACGAGAAAGCTATTTAATGATAAAGCATGCAGTTTACGGATTAGGCATGTGATTAGGAAGTCTAAGTGAAATCAAGATGTGAGGGCTAAGAAATAAAGGTATCATTCAAATACAAGGCATAAGTTACCTAGTTCATTCCCATGATCCCATTCCATCTAATGATCTTAGAGCTAACTAATCTTCCGATAGTTATCTAAGAGTCATTAGTCATTTAATACTAGCTACTAAAAACCTTAATCATGTATTTCCATAGATTGAGAGTAATAAGCAAGCCTAAGGTTCTTTTAAGAATTTCATCAAGCACCTTCCAGGTGTGAAATTTTTCAAATCTAGAAATTGATTGATAAGTTCATTTTTAGCACTAAGAACTCCTTAATCATGTGAATCTATAAGAATCTAACCCTTAACATTCTAATATACATGATCTAGCCTAATCTACCTAACCTATAACCTACAAAAATAACTACTCACTAATCTCGTTGACTAAGGATACTCTGCTGATGGCTCAGGTTTTCACCCAAGAAATCACTGCAAGCGTACAATTAGT